>PVKH010000105.1:0-50044 GCA_004027955.1 Chaetophractus vellerosus | reverse complement strand
ACTCCTGTTCCCCAGATGCCTTGTGATAATGATTGTGTTGTGATTGTAATAACCTTATGACTCACTCCCATTTTGTGATCCCCCCATCATGTTCAGCCCCTTAATGTTTACTGATGAAGGAACCTGAGCCAGTCCCAGCCCAATTATTTATTAGCATAAACTGCTAAGCTTGGATGTTATAAAACTGTCAGGATTACCGCAGTTCCAGGAGGCAGATTTGGGGTCACTTAGACCACTGATCTCCTTTGTTATGCACAGGCAAATAAACTCTTTCTCCAAAACCCCAGTGTCTCAGGAATTGGTCTTTAAAGCACATAAGGTAGAAAGAACCCGTTTTTATAAAGGAGAAAACTGAGGTCACGAGTGGCAAACTGAATTGCCCCAAATCATGGTACTGATTTCTTTCTTTGGGCTGCACATTTGCTCTGAACATTTGTTCCTAAAGGATAATCTAGTCTTCCTCCCAGAAACTCTGCTGAACTGCCATCTACAGAGTGATCAGATCAGATTGTCTATGCAACATTCATAGTGGCAGCTCCAATAAAACCACTGCTCATTTGCTTAGTTTCAAATCCACTCTTCATTTACTTGGTGTATTCCAATATGACTGATAACATACTATTTATGTCCTGCTCAGCATGGTTTTATAGTTTGGCAATTTGCTAATTGACTCCTTCCGTTCTCTTTTTACAATCTGAATTTGCAAATGTTTTCTGACTTACCATTAGGCCCTAGGAATCTTTTTGTACTCTCTCACCATCTGGGAAACAGCAACTGCCACACAAATATCCATCATTATTCATCTCCAAGCTGATAGAGGGTCCAGGAGACTAGGCACATTTAGGGCTGAATCCATCCTTCTTTTCTGCCAGGATCCCTGTAAGCCACCTTACACTTACATCTCTTTGCAATAGAGTTTAATGTACCTGGCTTCTGGGTAGGTTTATGAACAAAGCACTGAGAACAATTAACATTTGAATGAAAGCTACCTGCAGATTCCCTTATTTAACATCTGTTAAATGGAATTATTTGTCTGCTACAAACTTCAGACTGGTAGGTTGTGTGTACCCAGATGGGAATTACAATGCACACATACAAGTGGGGATTAAAGGAATTGAATAGCATAAATCAAATTGCATTTTTTTAAAAACTAGGCAGTAATCCCAGTGACTATTGAGGAAAGGCCCACAGACTGAATATATGATAGATCAGGAGTACCCAAGTATATTTCATTATTTAGTGGTCCCAGCTCTCTTTGCTAAGCCAAGAATTGACTGTGATTTTTTGGATAATCTAAACCAAAAAGAACAGAAAGTTAACATCTTCTCTTATATGCTAATATTAATTCCCACATTTTAAATTTGCCTTTCTAGTAAATGCTCTCCCAAATGTGTTACCCAAAGTTGATTATTATAGCGAAATCAGGAATTTTTTCAAACTTAAATATTTTGAGTTCTTTGGTGTTGTTATTAGGTCAGTTTGTAAATGGCCAAATGAAGAACAAATTAGTAACTTAAAGAGACTGCCAATTGAACAAAACATCAAAGAAGATTCAGTGATTACTCATTGAATACAAACAATTTGTAAATCAAATTATCCAAATGTTGAAGTAAAAATTTTCACTTCTAAAATCCAGCTATATTAATTTAAGCCATACAGATAGTCTCAAAACACACATTTTACCAGGGATATGTATGTGCCCACAAGATGCTTTGGGCATATGAATGTGTTCAAGCTCATGGGGCATTGTCATGATGGGTGAAAATTCACACAATAACTGAAAGAATATCGAATTCCCATCCTAAGGAGCTCTGCCACATTCTCTAATGGGACAGCAAGAATCCCCTGAGTACAGGGGCAGTGACTAGTGAAAGAAGATGGATCATTGATGGTCCCTTGATATTGATGACTGTACTCATGAACCTTTACTTTTGAAATTGAAACTCAGCCTAGTATTATAAGATGCCTAAGAGTTACCTCCTGAGACCCTCCTTGTTGCTCAAATGTGGGCTCTCTCTAAGCCGAACTTAGCATATAAATGCATTACCTTCCCCCCAGCATGGGACATGACTCCCAGTGGTGAGTCTCCCTGGCACCGAGGGATTACTATGAAGTACCAACTAGCAATGCAACTGGAAAAAGACCTTGGCCAAAAGGGGGAAAGGGTAAAGACAAATGAGTTTATATGGCTAAGAGACTTCAAGGTGAGTTGGGAGGTCATTCCAGAGGTGACACTTATGTATGTCTTGGCAGGATCTCATTGACCACCAAAGTAAATATTGTCTCAAATTGCAGGTCTCCTGAGGGCTCTGGATACATCCAGACACTATAAGCAGGGTAGACAGCTCAGAAGTTTGGCACCCTGCCATTGGGCCCCACTTTGGAATTTATGCTCCCCAGTGTGACAGAGTTGGACTCAGTTGTAGTTTCCCTACACATGGTTCTTCTGCCCCTTCTATTTGAACCAATAGTTAGTACTAGAGCTGAAAGGTGTATGCCCAAGAGACTTAAATCTTTGGACTGTTCATGTGCCAGTTGGGCCCTGAATCTCAACAGAGTTGCAATACCTACTCTCCAGTTCATTGGACTCACCTAGGACAACTAACAAAGAGATGGTGATGGACAATGACCATCCAAGGAACAGAGGGAGTCTGCAACTGCAAGCAAGATAGTCCCATTCCATCTGCCCTGTGGGTTGTTAGCCTCCTCTCAATTAGAGGTGGAGTGGGCATCACCATCCCAGAATCCTCAGGATTGGGGAATGAACGATGGACTAGAGTAGACTTACTGGTATTCTATTTTAGACTTACTGTGATTCTAGCAATGGAAGAACTTTTATCATTGATGTGGAGGCAGTGGCAACTAGAGGTTCTAAGGGGTGGGAGAGGGAAAAACAGGTGTAACATGGGGGCATTTTCAGGACATGGGAATTGTCCTGAATGACATTGCAATGACAGATACAGGCCATTATGTATCTTGTCATGACTTACAAAATTGTGCAAGAGAGAGTGTAAACTACAATGTAAACTATAATCCACACTTAGTGGCAATGCTCCAAAATGTGTTCATCAATTGTAACAAATGTACCACACTAATGAAGGAGATTGTTAATGTGGGAAAATGTGGGAGGGGTAGGGAGCAGAGCATATGGGAATCTCCTATATCTTTCATGTAATGTTTATGTAATCTAAGTATCTTTAAAAATTTTTTTAAGTATATATAAAAAAAGATAACTTTGGGATTTGAGTCATTTGGAAATAGTCATACTCAAATCAAATACTAAAACCAAAGTATTTAGGATAAAACTTTGGCCCTATACTAAGTACTTTACATGTATTGTATCTTTTAATTCTTTTGATAACTCACAAAAATACAATTGTTAAATACACATGTTTCAATTCTAAAAGTTGAAGCACAGATATATTACATAACTTGTTTATGGTCACAGAATTAATAGGTTAGTAAAGCCACTATTTACATACATAGTCTGACTATGGAGCCTTAGGTTTCAAACTTACAAAGTAGTTCAATCTCCTTTCTGTGTTTTTCTGGCAGACAATGTCATTGTGAAAAGGATAACTGAAAGGAAAATGGAAATGTATATTTAGACTTCAGTAATGGTTTACTGCTTGTATTTTGTGGCTTAATGTCAGGGGCCTATTGCAATTGAGGGAAGAGTTGTGAGAAACTGTCTGCATTTGCACAGCCTGTCCTGCTGGGCTCTCTCCACTACTTGCAGGTCTTGTTTTTCCTTAGTTTACACCTCCGCTGATCCCTTCAACTGCTATGGAGGATATGTTATTTGTAAGAGTTCAGTAACTGGGAATTAATGTCTTTTGGGAAAATAATTTTTATCTTTTTTTTCCCCATGAAAGTAACCAATGGAATTCCTACCCAATCTACACCATTCATATATAAATGACACAAATTCTATTTAGCAAGGTACACATTATGCAAATCATCTGATATTGCATTTACCATTAATATTATTTACTTTTTTGTTTTAGAGGATTTTTAAAAAAAGTCATTCATCATTAAAGGGGCATGGAAGAGTCTTAATGCATTCTTACTACAATTACCAATATCTGAATTAAAAATGAAAAAAATGTATTTTTATACGTCATGAGAACTGAAGCTTATTTTGTTTTATTCTGACATGAAAAAGCCGTAAAAAAAGCATGAATAGCAACTGCTTCAATTTAATTAATGCCACAACTTTATATACAAAAGAAATTCATATCTTAGCTGCAGAACTACATTGTAACAAACATCCAATAGTGGAGTTTTAAGAAGGTTTAATGCAGTGATATTAATGGAATGTTTTCCCCCACACTATTATTCTTTAGAATATTTAATTCCTGTCATATATAACCTTCAATTTAACCAACATTAAATGAATAGTGAATAATGGAAGTCAAAGACACTTCTTTATTTAAAAATGCAAAACACCTATTAGTAAATAAAAAACATAAAATTGTGTGTGAAACAATAAAACATTAAATTAAATTATTAGCAATATGCTGTTGCTGTATATTATTTTCTGCAAGAACTAACCAGAACCTGAATGATTTACCTTGGGAATAACATCATAGAATTCCTTTGGGCAAAGCCTGAAAACTTGAAATTATTGGATATCTGCAAACAGTATTACTGTCAGAAAAGGGCAAAAGAGATTGATCAGATAGAATTTTACCTTCTACTATGTTTGACAAGAGAGAAAAAAAATAAAACTACCTCTCTTTTAACTCTGATATCAGATTAAGTTTTTATAATAATTCCCCCAAAATATATAGACTGATGCAACTTCATTTTAATTAAATAACATCATATTTCAGTTATAGAGCAATGCAAAAATTCTAAAAGTGCTTAAAGATGAATTATTGTATTTCTCCTCAAAACAATCACTTGAGGAAGAAAGGGTATGTGTTAATTTTACAGAAGGGAAAATAGAGACTCAGGTTCAATGAATTTCCCACGGTAGCATGGTTTGGAAGTGACTAAAAGGGGGGATTGGTTGGTCTGTCAGCACTTAGAGAGATTAGCCATTATCTTTTTTTTTTTTAAAGATTTATTTTATTACATATCTCCCCTTCCCCCCCGCTGCGGCGACGCGCCGAGAGTGGTCACTGCGCAGGCGCGGCTTTCCCCGCTTGTGGGCGGCTTCTGCTTCTATTCACGGCCGGCTTTCAGTTCACGGGTGGCTGGCTGCGCTCCATTCGTGGGTGACCTGCCCTGCCCGTGGCGGTTTTTGCCCTGGCCGTGGCAGCTTTTTGCCCTGCCCACGGTGGCTCTGGCCCGCCCATGGCGGCTTGCCACTCTCAAGGCTGTTTGCCTGCTAGGAGAGGTCCACGGGAATTGAACCCGGGGCCTCCCATGTGGTATGCCGGTGCCCTATCCACTGGGCTATCGAGCCGGCCCCTAGCCATTATCTTAAGATGCAAATCCTAGCCGAATACTTTGGCGGAAGTGAAAAGAGGAGTTATCACTGTAAATGGAAGACAAAAAAATGATCAGGACATAGGGGAAAGAACCACAGTTATTTAAAAATTCAAAAATGCTTGCTGATGGGAAGGTTCAAGGTCAATATTGAGTTTTCTTATTAAGCTGTGTTTTAGATGCATGGAGTGGATGGGAGAATCTGAACGCTCATCACCACATACAATGGAAAACAATGGAGTAAACCTACATTAGGATTGGGCTAACTGTTCTGGGGATGTTGACTACCCATATTCCTACTCTTGATTCCATAAGGGGCAAACATGACTGCTTGATGCCTGATTCTTTAGTGTGAAAACATAGGTGAAGAATGACTTTGGTCTCCTCTCAATGAACTCTACTAAGGTAAATTGAATCATTATACTTAATTCCTAATGACATTTTTATAAGTATACATCCATACCCTTTGCCATGTGATTTCACAACATGACTCAATAGAGTAGGTGGGATATATCTCCCCACCTAATTGATGTTGAGCTTGGCCACATGACTAGCTAAGGACAATGTAATATTGACAGAAAGGAAAGTGGCCAGTTTGGGGCCCAGACCTTGAAAGACGTCATGTGCTTTCTCTCACACTCTTGTGGTATTGCCAGTGCCCATGAGAAAACCTTGTAGGAACTGATCCAGAGGAGAAAAAGACATATAGAGCTCACTCAAACCTAATCCACTGTCTGGTTCTACACCCACCCAATCACAGCCAAGCCCATGAAAGCCAATTTAAAAAAACCCACAGAAAATAAACACTTGTTGTTGTCAGTCATTAGGTTTGGGGAAGTTTGTTATGTAGCATTGTTGCTGCAATAACCAGGTAATATAACCACAATTTAACCAGTATTCCAAGCTAGAAACTTGGGCATCATAGCTATTCATTTTAAGGGAAGATCACATCATGGTTTTTAAAAATACATGATCATTATAAAAATTTTTTGCAATAAAAAGAACAAAGATGCAAGTAAAAACAAACAAACAAACAAAAAACATGATTCCCCACCACCATCCCTAAGAAATGGCTGAACTATTTTCCAAAGTGGTTGTGTCATTTTATTTTCCATTCAACAACATATGAGTGTTCTTGTTTCTCAACATTCTCACCCACATTGGTTATTGTCTGTCTTTTTGTTTATAGCTATTCAAGGTGGTATGAAGTGATATCTTCTAATGACTTCAATTTGCACTTACTGAACAATTGATGTTGAACATATTTTCACGTGCTTATTATAATACCTTTCATATATCTTTTATGGTAAAATGTCTATTCAAATGTTTTGCCCAAGTTTTAATTAGAGTATATGTGCTTTAATTATTAAGTTTAAAAAATACATATTTTGGATATAAGTCCTTTTTCAGATATGAGCATTGCAAAAATTTTCCCCCAGTCTGTGGATAGCCTTTTCATTTTCTTAATGATTTCTTTGAAGTACTAAAAGTTTTTTTTTTTTTTTTTAATTTTGATGAAGTACAATTTAATGAAGTAAATTTTAAAAGATCATGGTTTTGGTGTTGTAATAAGAAATCATTGTCTAGTTCACTGTCATAAAAATTTTCTTCTGTATCTACTTCTAAAAGTTTTATAGTTTAGTTTTTAGCAAAATTTATTTATTGTTTATAGAAGTTTACATTTAGGTCTGATCCTTTATATACGGTGTGAGGTAAGGGTCTAATTCATCTTTTATGCATATGGATACCTAGTAACCCTAGAACCATTTGTGGAAAAGATTGTAATTTCCTATTGAATTGCCTAGGCACACTTGATGAAAATCAATTAGCCAGAAACATAAGAGTTTATTTCCGGACAGTTGATTCTGTTTAATTAATCTATATCCTTATGGCAGTACCATACTGTTTTTATTTCTGTAGCCTTATATTACATTTTGAAATTGAGAAGCTCTTTTTGTTTCATGAATCAAATTTCCCTTATGATATTAAAGTAAAATTTTGAATATTTTCTCTGTATAGTCTGTTCCCAACAAGTTTTCTTCTCTTTACCTGGCATTTTCCTTTAAAAAAAACTTTCTTAGAATATCTGTTAATCATTGGTTGTAGGCTTATGTTTAAAGTTGAACAATTAAAATGATGCTTGGAGAATTTTGTGCATTGCTGTGTGATTGCAAAATGGTGGAGCTTCTATGGAAAACTGTTTGGTAATTCCTAAAAAGTTAAAGAGAATTACCTTATAACTCATGACTCAATAATTCCACTCCTAGGTATATTCTACAAATAATTAAAAGCAGGGACTCAGCTACCTTTATAGCAATTTCATAGCATCATTATCCACAAAAGCCAAAAGTCAGAAACAACCCAAAAGCCCACCAACTGATGAATGGATAGTAAATGTGGTATATACAACCAATGGAATATGATTCAGCCATAAAAAGAAATGTAGTTCTGATACATGCTACAACATGGATGAAACTCTAAAGCATTATGGCAAATGAAACAAGCCACAAAACTCCACAAATTATATGATTTCATTTATATGAAATATCTAAAATAATAAAATCATAGAGACAGAAAGTAGCTTATAGATTATCAGGAACTGGTGATAGGGGAGGAGGGACTGGGTAGTTATTGGTTAATGGATACCAATTTTTTGTTTGAGGTTTAGATTCCTAGGTTGTTCAAAACAAATACGATGAAATGGGGTGGTTTAAACAATGGAAATTTAGTTGCTCATTGTTAAGTCCAGGAAAATGTTCAAATGTAGGTATCATCAAGGCAATGCTTTCTTCCTGAAGACCAGCTGCTGACAATCCTTGGCTCTTCTGCCACGTGGCAAAACACATGGCAGTGCCTAATGGTTTCTCCCTTCATTGCTTTCAGCATCTTGCTTCCATGGCTTTCTCTCTCTCATGTCTGAATTCATTCCCCTTATAAAGGACTCCAGTAATAGGATTAAGACCCATCTGGCATGAGGTGGGTCACACACTAACTGAAGTACCTTCATCAAAAGGTCCTACTCACAATGAGTTTACAACCACAGGAATAGATTAACTTTAAGAAAATGTTTTTCTGGGGTACAAACAATTTCATACCACCAGAGACGTGATGAAAAATTTTGTTAAGAGATGGTGGTGATGATAGCACAACATTGTAAATGTAATTAATGCCATTGCATTGTATGTTTAAAAATTTTTAAATGATAAAATGTATGTTATACATATGTCACCACAATAAAATTTAAAAATAACAAAATGTGTATTTACCTTCCTCCCTTCACCCCAGGGGGGAAAAGCTGTCTGGAAGCTCTAAACATGTAGATGAGACTTATGGACTTTGCGCTTCATTGTGGGGTGACATTTCATATGCAGTCACTGGAGGTGGGTTAGGGAGTTCCTTATAAAATCATAGAAATCATTTATTATTTAAAAAAATTTTTTTCTTTTTATATAGAGAAATCTGCCACTAATCTTTTAAGTGAAGAAGCAAAGGAGGGATGAAGAAAATATAATATTATGGTGTCTTGACAATTGGAAATCACAAATTATAGAAATGAGTTATTCCTATTTGAAGAAACAAGTATAATGCAGACAACAGAGATAATATAAATTTCTTTCTTTTTGCCTCAAGTATTCAAATAATAAGTCACATATTTTTATTTCAAATCTTCCAAAAACATGCTGTGTTCTTTTGCTCTCTAATGGCAGACTATGTTGCTGTAAATTCTGGCTCTACCACATCGTTTGTGAATTGGGGTGAGGGCTCTCTATGCCTCAGTTTTGGCATCTGGAAAAATTAGAATAATAGTCTCCTTCTTCTCCTTTTTTCTCTTTCCCTCCTATATCCACTGAGCTCCCTCTCTCTCCTCCATTTTTCCTTTCTGGGAATCTTTTTTCGAGTTACTGTTGTACTGTTGTAGAGTTTTCTATTTCAGAAGCACCAATAATGCCATCTCTGGTAATATTTTTCTACCCTTCAGGTCTGTTAGTTTAGTCTTGATTGCCTTAAGTGCTGTCTTTCTCATTTGTATTTGCAGGGTTCACACCAAGCATTTTTGATAAATCACTAAATTGACTTTTCCATTCCTTGCTATTTCTAATGTATTTAGGTGTTCTGTAAATAAGTAATTTTGCTTCCGATGAACTACAACCTCCCTATGCATGTCATTCTCTGCTTATAACATCTTTATATTGAGTAGAGCCCTTCTATAAACATTCTCATTAGATTGTTCTATAGCTCAAAGTGCTGTTCGGGAATCTCCTTTGTTCCAAGGGCTATATTTTCTAGGCCTAAAAACATTTGAATAATGTATTTTCATTTATTTGCTTTAGCCCATTTGCAAGAGTGCTGCACCATTTCTTGTATAGTATGGCAGCACTATACAGATCTTCCCTTAGCTTCACTATAACTAGGGAACTTCTTGACTAACCACTTTACTATGTATAAATCATGTGCCCACTGCCACTTACCAAAAAATTACTGTTTAGTGCTGGGTATTTCACTTTCTATCTATGCCTGAGGGGTAGGTCTTGTGGAGATGCTGCAGAGTTGTGCTTAGGTTAAAATAACCAGACTATGTTTATACATAAGATATGATTATACCCAATTTCAGAGCTCCTGGTACTTTGTTGAGAGGTATATTCTACTTTGTTCATTCATTTCATTCTTCTATTTTGAAGCTTTACTTCTGTGAAATAGTCATTTTTCATTTTCTCTCTTTAATTTGTTTCTCCCCATATGTTGTTTCTTTTATGCAACAGGATACCCAGTTGGTTTGCCTCTCCAGGTTAGAGGATAGCAGTGAGAAGTATCATTCTTCTGTTTTGTGCTGATTGTCATGTAACAGAGGTTGGGAACAATACAGGACGCTTTCTGTATTTACCCCTTTGTTCTACCCCCAAAATTTTGGTTTCTCTCTTTGACTGAAACTTTTTGAATATTATGGTGTTAGGTAGTGCCCCCTTTCCTTGTTTGCTTTCTATTGATTTTATGTATATAAATTTGTAATCATAAGCATGCACACCTCTATATACATACATATATATGTGTGAGAGCATGTGTCTCTCTCTCTAAATATCTATCTATATATACATACACATTCACATACATATATGTACACACACATATAGAGAGTGAGAGAGTTATTGCTGAACTGGCTCATTTTATTAGGTATTTGGAAATGGAGATTTTGCGAGATAATTAAATTTAACCGTTTAAACCACATGTTTTTGTAGGTATTACTTTTAACTTGCCTCTTTCTGTCTGCACTCATAGCCAAGAAATTACCTTTAAAATAATTTTGCTTTTAATTTTACCTCCTAAATGACCCTAAACACATCTACTTTTCTTCAACTACACTGTCATTCATTACTCTAGTTTAGTAATGTCTTCCCTTTCCCCATATTACCAAAGTAGCACCTTAAAACCTGCCCTCCTCGGCTTGGCTTCATTTCACTCCATTTTCCACAGTTCAACCAGAGTGATTTTTATAAAACAAAAATCGAATTATGTCTTTGCCCTGATTAAAGCCGCCCGATGCACTCTTTGCTCTTAAGAGAAAGACCAAATTGCTTAACATGGTTTGTGAAGTCTTGCACAGTCATTCTCCTAATCATGCCACCAGCTTTTTACTTATTTATCTATTTTATGGTTAATTGATTTAAAAAACTAATTAGAGAAATTATAGGTTTACATAAAAATCATGTAAAATATAGCATCCCCATATACCCATTCCCTTCTTAACGCTTTCCATCAGTGTGATACCTATTTTTACAATTGATGAAAGAGTATTATAATTTTACTATTAAATATACTCCATAGTTTACATTAAATGTCCCTTTTCCCCAAATACCAGCCTATTACTAACCCTTTGTATTAGTGCAGTACATTTGTTACAATTCATAAAAGAACAATTTTATAATCTTACTATTAACTATAGTCCATCATCTACATCCATATCCAAAACTTTATAATCAATCAACCTAAATAGAAATTAGGTACAAATTAAGCACTAACTCCCCCATTCCCCACTCCCAGCCCAGCCCCTGTGAACCTATAGTCTAGATCTAAGCCTATGAGCTTGCATATTCCAATTATTCCATATCAGTGAAATTACACAATATTTTTCCTTTTGTTTCTGGCTTATTTCACTCAACATAATGCCTTCAAGGTTCATCTATGTTGTCGCATGAACCAGAACTTCATTCTTTTTTAATGCTGAATAATATTCCATTGTAGTATGTACCACATTTTGTTTACCCATTCATTGGTTGATAGACATTGGGTTGCTTTCCTCTTTTAGCAATTGTGAATAATGCCACTATGAAAACAGCAAATATCTGTTCAAATCCCTGCTTTCAATTCTTTTGGGTATATACCTAGTAGAGGGATTGCAGGGTCATATAGCAATTCTATACTTAGTTTTCTGAGGAACTACCAAACTGTCTTTCCATTTTGCATTCTCACCAGAAATGAAAGAATATTCGTATTTCTCCATATCCTTTCAAACAATTACAATTTTCTGTTTTTTTTTTTTGTTTGTTTTTTTGTTTTTTTTTTTGTAGTAGTAGCCATCCTAGTGGGTATGAAATGGTATCTCACTTGTGGTTTTGATTTGCATTTCTCTAATAGCTAATAATGTTGAGTACCTTTTCATATGCATTTTAGCCATTTGTATATCCTCTTTGGAGAAATTTCTTTTTGAATCTTTTGCACATTATAAAAATGGAATGTTTGTCCTTTTATTGTTGAGTTGTAGGATTTCTTTATACATTATGGATGTTAAACTGCTATTGAATATGTGGTTGAAAATATTTTCTCCCATTGACTAGGTTGTCTTTTCACTGATAAAGACTTCAGGTGCACAAAAGTTTTTAATTTTGATGAGATAAAATTAGATTTTTACCTATTTTTTCTTTTGTTACTTATGCCTTCAGTGTAAAGTCTAAGAAACCATTGCTTAACCTCAAACCCGAAGATGCTTCCCTACATTTTCTTCTACAAGTTTTATAGTCCTGGTTCTTATATTTAGGTCTTTCATCCATTTTGAGTTCCTTTTTGTACATGGTGTAAGATAGGGATCCTCCTTCATTCTTTTGCATATGGATATCCAGGTCTCCCAGCACCATTTATTAAAGATACCGTTCTTTCTCAGTTGAGTAGACTTGGCAGCCTTGCCAAAACTCAATTGGCCATAGATGTCAGTGTCTATATGTGAATTCTCATTTCAATTACATCTCAAATAGATTTCATATATCTACTCTTTGCCAGTACCAGGCTGTTTTGGTCACAGTAGCTTTGTAATAAGTTTTAAAGTGAAGAAGTGTAAAACCTCCAACTTCATTCTTCTTTTTCAAGATTGTTTTTGCTATTCAGGGCCCATTTCCCTTCCAAATAAATTTGATAATTGGCTTTTCCTTTTTTTTTTTTGCCAAGTAAGGTGTTAAGATTTTTATTGAGATTGCATTGAATCTGTAAATGAATTTGGGTATAATTGATATTTTAGCATTGTTTAGTCTTCCAATTCATGAGAATGGAGCTGGAGCAGAATTAGTATGAATTCCTCTTGGAATATTTGGTAGAATTCACCTGTAAAGCATCTGCCCTGGGCTTTTCTTTGTTGGGTGGTTTTTGATGACTAATTCAATCTCTTAACTTATAATTGGTCTGTTGAGATCTTCTGTTATTTCTAGGGTGAGTGTAGGTTGTTCATGTATTTCTAGAAACTTTTCCATTTCATCTAGGTTGCCTCATTTGTTGGCATACAGTTTTTCATCATGCCCTTTCATTATATTATTTATTTCTGTGGAGTCAGCAGCAATATTACCTTCTCATTTATGTTTTTTTGTTGTTATTTGTGTCCTCTTTTTTATCAGTCTAGCTAAGGGTTTTTTGATAGTTTTGAAGAACCAAGTTTTCATTTTGTTAATGTTCTCTGTTGCTCTTTATTCTCTATTTCATTTATTTCTGTTCTAATCTTAGTTAGAGTCTTAGGATGCTGAACCACAATGACAAGGAAAGAGTACATTTTTCCTCATGAGAAGGCAGCTATGAATAGTTTCCTTTAGAAGATAGCTAAAAAGAATGATAGTTGGGTTATTAATTGAAATAAGAAATTGGATAATTAGAAATGAGGCTTAAGGGTATACTTATGTTAGTAGATAGAAATATAAAAATTAAACTCATAGCCCTGAAAAGTGCAAAGAATAATAGGGTCCTCAAACCCAATGACCATTGTTTATATGACTCAAATTAAATAAATTGTATACCACTATAAATAGTGTGTGCCGCAGTCCAATATTGGTTTGAACTCAGGATGCTGGGTAATTTAACAGACCCTAAGGCCTCAACTAATATTGTTAAATATCACCACGATAATGGTAGTTACGGAGGACATTGTCATCATCATCACTATCATCATAATAATGAAATTGATGATACTTGCCATGTACCAGGAATTCTGCATACGTTAACCTTAATCCTCAACACCCTGTGTGATAATTTATTCATCAATAAATAGAAACAACTGAGGCTTGGAATGTCAAGTGACTTTCACAGGTCACAACTAGTAGGACAGAAAGTTTAATAATCCTCTGTTCTGTGCAAACTAGTAGTCTTTTCACAAGAACATATTCAAGGACTATTCAAGGACTATGTCATGAGAGAGCCTGATGGTCCTCCCTGAAATCAATCAGTGCCAAAGTGAGAGAGTATAAACCAATGGCTGATATAAGTATGTACTCAATTAATGCTTAAAAAAATTAATAAAGAAATCACCTAGCTTTTTTCTTATAAACAACATTGCCTTTATCGAATCCTTATTTATGTTTGTTCATGCATCCATCTTCACTCTTTAGCCAGTGGTTCTCAAGCAGGGATGATATCCCCCGGGGATATTTGGTGACGTCTGGAGACATTTTTGGTTTCCACAACTAGAAGGGTAGAGTATGTGCTGTGGCATCTAGTGAATGGAGGTCAGGGATGTCACTAAATATATGATAATGTCCATGACAGACCCACACAACAAAGAGTTATCCAGCCCAAAATGTCAATAGTGCTGAGTTGAAGAAATCCTCCTCTTTAGTTAAGGTATTACGAATCTTGAGAAGGAAAGAAAAATATTCCTCCTTGGTATAATAAAAGTTATTTGTGCTTCCTGCTCCTTTATTATTATTTTACATTCTTTTCTGCTTTGCTTGAGCTAAATTGAGTTCTCTGAATCTTAAAATAACACAAAGCTTTATGTTTTCATATTGCTATTTTTGTATCACCATGGTTTCATTTGATTTTTTGCCAACCTTATAACTCTTATCAAAATGCTTTTTCATATTTCAATTTAGAATCACTAAATTTGACTATAATGATTCCGTTTAGAGATTTGGGCTGTGAAACAAAGGGCAAGCTGGAGGGACCATTAAAGGTATGCTTGCTCCATATGTGTGCCGCATATTGGGGCCTTCACTTATCGTCAATATTGACTACTCATTTGATTATTTTACTCATCCCATTTTTTAGTATCCCTGGCACCAAAGTGTGTACAAGGGAATTTAGAGAATATATTTTGGAGGCACGCATGATGGCAGGAAGCCCAGAATTTGTGGTGATTAACTTATGCTGCAGAGGTCACCAAAAAGCTGGCAATCAAGCGCAATGACCCTCTTGGCCAGCTGGAGTAAGTGTCACTTTCATCTACAGTTACTCTCGGGGGTGGGAAAGGGAATGGCTTATAAAATAATAGAAATAACTTGAAAATATTTTCCTCCTTTTCACGTGCAAAAATCTTATTGCTGCATTTGTGGCTAACACTTGCACTCATATTTTTCTAGGTCGGGTTTTCTTGGCCAGAGAAATAGTTTTTTGTTTTTTTTAAACTTAAGGGTTTTAGTTAAAATCATTTGAATTTTCATTTCAAATGAGAAAAATATCAAGCACTGGAATAATATATAGTTTATTAACTGATTAGAGATTTTTAAAATGTCAAAAATGTAGCACCAATACACTGTAGGAGATTAAAAAATATAAAACTAAGCTAAAACTTCTATTAAATGCTAAGGAATATGTTATATAATGCTTGATTGGGGTCACAGAGTGAACTATGTGCAAGGAGCCTCAATTTAATGTGTGGAACAAAAGGATACGAGACTGGTCAAAAAACACGATAATTTCATCTTTATAAATCCAATTATGAGAGAGTCATTATATAAAGGAGCTGGATAAGTCCTTGTTTTACTTCTAAAAGAGATTCAACATAGAGATCAGAATATTTCCTCCTTGACAAACAGTAATGGGGAAATAAGATAGATATACAGCAAATAATTTCATGACTATCATTTAAAGGTACAGGCTAACCTACCAAGATTGGTTAATGAGCCTCAAATGTGTGCAAGTTTCCATAGAAGATAGTATTATAGAAGATAGTATTATAGAAGATATGAAGATGAATAAGACATATTCTCGGGGGCTGGCTGTAGCTCAGTGGATAGGGCGCCGGTTCACCACATGGGAGGCCCTGGGTTCGGTTCCCAGGGACCTCTCTGAGCGGGCAGACCGCCTTGAGAGGACAAGCTGCCGTGGGCGGGGCAGTGCCGCTGTAGTTAGGGCAAAAAGCCGCCACAGGCAGGGCAAGTCGCCCGTGAATGGAGCAGAGCCGCCTACGAGTGGGCAAGCCACCTGCGAGGTGACCTAACTTGGCGTGTCGATGCAATGGGAGGAGACAAAGCAGACATAGAAGAACTCAAGAAATGAACACACAGCAGGAGAAAGCAGAAAGGGAGGGGGATATGTAACAGGGAAAAGGAAAAAAAAAAAGACATATTCTCTGCCCAATAAGACTATTAGATAAAATAAAGGAGATATGTATACATGGAAGTATCTTAATGACTCAGAAAGTAATTGTAAATAGGGTAAGATGTATTGTTTTTACTTGAAGTTCCTGGAGAGACTGTAGGCTTTTATTTTAAGTTAATGTTACTGCAAATAATAGGCTTTGATTTCAGGGAGGATGTGGTCTCTTTGGCCTCAGTTTTCATGAGTTTAGAATTGGAATAAAATACCTTCTGCAAGCACCTTGCAGGCTATTTGAAGGGCCAATAAATAAATAAATAAATAAATAAATAAATAAAATACATGAGTAAACTGTTGAGGGCTATCAATGTAAGTGACCTTTGTGGTATGAAGACCTGAACTCCTTAGCGAATGGGAAGTCAGTGCCCATTCTGCCCCTGTGAACTAATTCAGTCTTTCCAATGACTCTTTTCTTGAGCATTCTCTCTTTTCAAATCCCTTAATTCTAATTTACAAATTTCACTTCTTGATGTATTCCTTAATGTTGTAAAAGGTGTAACTTAGCGAAACAGAATTCAATCTGTCTGGTTAGGAATTTCTCTTCTGAATGAGCTATTACAATCAGCTCAAAGAAGGTCAAAGGAAAAATGAGTCCTGGTGCAAGAGACACATATACTATTTGTGTTCTAAGTCAAGCAAAGATAATCAAATTGCCAATTTACATATTTGTTAGCTTAATTAACTCTCTCTAACTAATCTATCAGGTTAAATGTACTGACTCGTGTGTAAACACAGTCAGCTATCAGAAGGCTCAGCACATACATCTCTGCATGAAAGCCGGGATGAGGGCAGCGATGATAGCCCAACTTTCTTCTCTTCAAGGGCAGAAGTCATGACCAACGTGAACCAGGAGGCCTCCTGTTTCTTGGAGGTGCAGAAGTCAATTTACTGTTCAGTCCCTCTTGAACTGGGACATCTGTTTTCCCACAAACATGAGAGCCCAGTTCTCATTTAGGTGAGGGCTGAGGCAGGAGCATTGCACAGATCACATGCTTTGGCTTGTCACTGCAAAACCTTTCCTCTTAAGCAGCTTAATTCATCCTTCAGATGAGATCCTGGTACCTTAGATGTCATTTCCTCTGTTAGTCAAATGGGACCAGAATTATTTGTCATAAAAGACAATGATTGCATTTCATTTTGAGTCCCACGAAAACCTTCCAAGACTGAAACACTGTGTATTATATGAAGAGAAGAATCTGAAGTAAAAGGAAGACATTCTTGGTGCTGAATACTTCTATTCTCTATGCTCGCTGGGGAATCAATTGTGCCACCATATTTTATACCACAACACAGAAATATTAGAACTTTTGCTGTCTTTTCTCATATTTTACTTCTCTTGGGAACATATTTGTACATGTATGTGTCTATATATGAATTGGAATCATGTATATATATTATTGGGAATATAAATATGCATATACTTATACATATGTGTATACACAAATATATATATTCACCTACCTCTTTGAGGTATATCTCAAAGATTAACATATGCATAAGCTCGTTAAGCTGAATAAAATGTAGATTCAGACAAGGAATTGTCTGAATTCCTGGAAGTGTATCCCTTGGAAACAGTTGCTCGTCACATGAATAAGGGAAGATGTAATTGTGAGGAGCAGGATGGTAGTAGCAGCACACTAGCTTTTTGACTCATCTGAGGTTGCATCGTATATGACTTAAATAGGAGCTACTCATTAGTTAACTAAGAACTATTTCTTCTCATAGGAGCTGGGTAAGTTTTTAGGAGAGATTGGTTACAAAGGAAGAGGTTAACATGAGAAGCTGTGATGATAATATAACTGAAATAAAATGCTCTTGAAGGGTTCTTTTAAACTAGCTCTAACAGGATGTTTTCAAGAATAACACAACAAATGACATAATTTTAATAGAAAATACTGGCTTGGGTGTTGGAAGACATTAGTCATCTGCATTGTCTTACAAAGTGCCTAATTCCTCAGGATCTCCGTTTTCAGAGTTTCATCAGGTGGCCGTTAGGGCCCTTCTTGTTTATAAATGCTGTGATTTTGAGCTTATGACAAAGATCATAAGAATAGGCCCTGATCAATATTCAATGAATTTACATATAATGTGAAACCAACTGGAGGAAACAAAGCTGAGAATGCCAGACAATTTGCAGAAACAAGATTTTATGTTTTGGTAAAAAAGTGAAATAAATGTGGAATTGAGAGCCAAGAAATTTGGAGATAGACTTTGGATTCAGATTTAAAAATTAAGCTAAGGCAAAGTAACCTTCTTCAAAAAAGCAGCAACTTGTCTGAGGGAGCACCAAAGAAGGCTTTCAGATACAAAGTAGTTTTCTTATCCATCATTAAACTTTATTCTTTTGGACCTTCAATTTTCCTTAAAATTTTTAAATAAAAGAAAACAGTTTAAATGATTATCAGTTAATACATTGATCATTTTTCTTACACTTTCGTGAGATTATTTCATGGCTAGCTGAGAATAAAATAGGGCTGCAGTAGATGCTTGGAAGAAGGTGTACCTCTGGGAAGAGAGGCTTCTAGAAGGAAAGACAGGATACTGATGGGGGAGAGCATCAGGAGAAGCTGAACTTTCGTTTTGGAGGAGACAAAGTACTGATCATTCAAAACAAAGGAATAAAACCTTGGCGATTTAATGGTGTGATGACAACAGTAGTACAAATAAAAACCTATACAGAATATAAAAAATATTAGGAAGAACCTTGCAACAACTGGAAACAATTAAAAGGTGAAAATGTTGAGGAATCTCTGTTGTACGTTTTAAATGAAATCAGATTGAAGCTATCTCTAAGCATCCACATAGACCTCTCCCTCCTGAATCCAAGGCAGTGAATGCGAGGAAATCTTGACAGAACCCCTCCAAAGAGCCCAAGCTGGGACATGTAAGGTCATCAGTTGAACGGGAGTGTCACAGAACTTAGATTATTTTCCTGTTGTAATAAAGTAACATTTAGGAGTGTGTGTGTGTGTGTGCGCGCGCGCGTGAGCGCAGATGTGGGTGGTTGTGGGTGTCAAAAAACACAAAAAATGATTAATTTCACTTGTAGTAGAAATTTGAAATAACAAACGATTGGGTAATTTTCAGATATCCTTCTGGGATATGTGGTTAGCTCCCTGTTTACAAGTTACAGCGAGACACAGATCTTCAGCCACATACATTGCTTGTGAGAAAGTGCTAAGTTTCTAAAACTCAATATGGCAAAATCTATCAGGATTCGAAAAATATTCATTGATCTCTGTCACAGTAATTTTGATCCTAGTAAAAAATTAAGGCAGAAATTAAAGGTGCACACAACATTATATAAACATAGATATTCCCTAAAATATTCTAAGTATAATTGGACACTAACTATGTGTACCTCAGTTTATGATTGATTAGTAATGGCACTTAATGGTAGAGTAAAATTTTAATAGACCATTAGATCACTTAGAAAATATATATGGGGATCAGATATGAATAACAGTATATCGAATGCGGGGGAATTCAGCAAAATTTAACAGTGATTATATCCGTGTGATGTGATTGTGAGCAATTTTATTTTCCTTTTCCTTTTTCATATTTTAAACTTTTTATAATGAACATCAGATCTTTTTATAATCAGAAACAAAATAAATATTAATTTGACGCATATACTACAATTGAAAAAATACCAGACAAAGCTGCAACCTTCTGAAACAACCATTCTGAGCTTTTAGGTTTCAGTCAGATGCCAGACACTCTGACTGACATTTGGCAAAACGCTTTCTTGGTTTAAAGTTCCCTTGGCCAATTCTTAGAAGTTCATGGAACAGATGGCTTCCATTTGAAGGACATATCTGGTAAGAGACAAAACAAAGCTGCACCTCTGTGCTAAAGGAAATAGGGCATTGACCCAGGAGACATTTTCAGTTCTGGCATTCTTTTTTTTACTCTTGCATGTGAAGATTTTTTTGTTGCTGAGCTCCGGCTCACAGAAAGGGTAAAATCAATGTCACAAGAGTTCTGATAGATTGTTTAAACACCTCTATGGTGGTTCCTCTTACAGAGTATGGACCACTGGACAGAAAGTCAGAAGAGGCCTGGAAAGGCAGTTGGCACTCATGTTTGTACAGTGTGATGGTGATGGTCCATTTCAGACGTGCTTGTCAACTCTCTTAAGGTCCTTAAACCTTTGAGAGTGCAAAGGGGCAACAGATCCAGGGAGAAATATGCAAGTTGTCACTGTCACAATTGCTTGCAAGCCACAACAAATTCATGAAACTATCCAAACATCTTTCCTGGTCTGAGAATTCATCCTGCTGACAATCAGGTAGAAAAGACAGGAAGAAAAATGTGGGTGTCCAAACCACTGAGTTTGTTTACATTAACTGACAAAGTCACTAGGAAATCCAGCTGACAGACACAGGCTGTCAAAGAAGGTAACAAGCATACTGGCACAGAAAAAAAAAGAAACTGTTTCACTTACAAATTTTGTGATGTTATCCATTGTCTTTTGCACAAATTTCTCCTTAATCCTTTTTCCAAGTGGAACTGGCAAGGTTAGGTGTTGCTCTGCCCTATTTACTATTTACTTCACATTTAAGTATTATTATTATTACTATTATGTATTCAACATGAAGAGGAGTATTTAATAATGGCAACCCTGAAAAGAACCTGTATGGTTTAGTTTCTGGTCAGGCAAATCCTTTATTTCACTTAGCCTGGCTCCACCTGTTTTCTCAGTTTATTTCACACTTGTAAACATTCCACAGCCTCTTCCCCCTTGTCATATTGACCAGGATAATTTCAGGATAACCTTAAATACCTATAAGTATCCATGCCCAAATTGTTGAACTTTAACTTCCTCTTCTAAATAAGGCTCCTCACTAAATGTAAAAGTATTTCCCCTATTCTAACCAATCAATACATTTTCTTTAATTTATTATAGATTCTTTGTCCCATACTACTGTATTTTTCTACTATGCTCAAAGTTATGAGGAAAACTGAAATAGAAAAGGGTACAGTATAGAAATGGTGTTGTCTTTACATGGTTGTTTTCTATATTCATCTAATTCTTGATTTATAGAGTAGTTAACATTGAACAAAATTAGGAAAGAATTTGATATACAATAAAGAAGAGTAAGAGTAGTAAACTGGTAATTTGAAAAAGTTGACTTGAGTTCTGACTTTCACAAACTAATTATGTGACCTGAAGAAGTTACTTAATGGTTCTGACTTGTTTCTCAAATGGTGATGACTGCTATGCTGCCTACTCCTGCTGTGATATCAAATGTGCACTGCATATGTAAAGGGACCGCAGATCTCTTCACAAACCTAACATGTCATCAATGCTGAAATATTAGCCTTGGTATCTGTATGCTCCTGGTATCTTGACAAATTGTTTTTTGAGTTAAGTTAGCTCCAAAAAACCAGAAATCTTGCATCTTAATAATAAAAAGACGGACAACCCATTTAAAAATTGGGCAAGAGTGTTGAACAGACACTTTTCCAAAGAGAAAATACAAATAGATAGAAAGCATGTGAAAATATGCTCAACATCACTAGCTATTAAGGAGATGCAAATCAAAACTACAATGAGATGCCATCTTACACCCACTAGGCAGGCTGCTATTAAAAAAAACACAGAAAACTGCAAGTGTTGGAGAGGATGTGGAGGACTAGTAACACTTATCCACTGTTCATGGGAATGGAGAATGGTGTAGCCACTGTGGATAATGGTTTGGTGGTTCCTCAGAAAGCTAAGTATAGAATTTCCATATAATCAAAAATCCCACTAGTAGGAATAAACCCAGAAAAATTTGAAGGCAGAGCCACAAACAAAGATATGCACACCAGTGTTCATTGTGGCATTATTCACAGTTGCCAAAAGTTGAAAGCAACCCAAATGTCAATCAACGGTTGAATGTATAAACAAAATGTGGTATATACATACAATGGAGTATTACTTAACTGTAAGAAGGAATGAGGTATTGACACATGCGACAACATGGATGATACTCAGAGACCTTATGTTGAGTGAAGTAAGCCAGTCATGTAAGAACAAATACTGCATGACCTCAGTGATATGAAACAAGGATATTGAGCAGACTCACACAGGTAGGGTCTGGAAGATAGGTTACCAGGAAATAGAAAAGGAGTAGAGAGTGGTAAGCTGATGCTCAATCTGGGCAGAATCTATAAAGTAGAAGGTGGTGATTTGGCAGTGCATAGGGGTGGTAGGGGTGCAGCAGTGTGAGTGGGGTTAGGGGGATGGGTTAGGCCATCCATGGAGCTGAGGGGAGAGCTGGAGGAAGGAACAGGCAAACTCTGGGGAGGTTGAAAACTGTGGTTGAGAATACAATTATGGGAGTGTTCTTTCAGTATCTATGGCAGGGGAGGTTCACTGGTCCAGGATGTTGGTGATGAGCAGATGTGTGGGAAAGGGTACACCTGGGGCATGCCCCTGTGAAATAAAGTTGTGCTCATGGTGACATAGGGTGTTAGTGGGTGATGGCCCACACAATAACCAACAAAATATTAAACTCCCATCATAGGGAGTCATGCTATGTTCTCAAATAGAGTGGCAAGAATCTCTAGAGTACATAGACAGTGCCTAATAAAAGGAAAACAGACCAATATGCTAAGCCTATGATATTAAGGCTTGTACTTATGAACCTTATTTTTGTAAAATTTGAATGTAGCCTAATAATAACTATCGCCTAAGAGTTACCTCCTGAAAACTTTGTTACTCAAATTTGGCCTCTCTGTAAGGGAAACTCAGCAAATAAACTCACTAACTTCCCACCCCACCCCCGCCACCCCAGTGTGGGTCATGGCTCCTGGGGTTGAGCCTCCCTGGCACCAAGGGATTATTACCAAGCACCAACCAAAGATGCATTTGGAAAATGACCTTGACCAAAGGGGGAAACATTAAACACAAAAGAGGTTTTATGGCTGAGAGATTTCAAAGTGTTTCAGGAGGGCATTTCAGAGGTTACCCTTATGCACGTCTCAGGCAGATCTCACTAACTGCCACAGTAAACAAAACCCAAACAGGGGTTCCTGAAGGCTCTAGAGAAATCCAGACACTATATGCAAAGAGGGACACAACACCATGGAATCAGCAACCCATTGGTGGGCCTTACCTTGGAATATATGATAATCTGTTTCCCCAATGTAACAGAGTTAGACTCATTCACAATTTCCCTACCCATGATTCTTCTATTCCTCTTATTTGAACCTACAATTAGCACTATACTCATTAAATATATGTCCCAGCGACTTAAATCTACCATCTGTTCATATGCTGGTTGAGTCCTAAATTTCATCACAGGTGCAGCCAATACCTACTCTCCAGTTCATCAGACTCACCCAGGACAACCAACAAAATGATGATGATGAACACCTCCTATCCCCAAAATAGAGTATCTACAACTGCAAGCAAAACAGCTTCTTCCATCTGCCCTAAAAGATCTAAGCTCCCTCTCAATCTGAAGCAGAGTGGGCATCACCACCCCCAAATCTTAAAGACTGAGGAATGAACAAATATAAGGGGGGATGCAACCATGGAGCAACGTAGACTTATTGCTGTAATGGAAGACTTTGTAACATTGATACAAAGAGAATGGTAACTAGAGGTTCTGAGCAGAGGGGGAGGGAAAAATAGGTATAACATAGGGCATACTTAGAGCATTGGAATTGTTCTGCCTGATATTGCAATGATGGATGCTGGCCATTATACATTATATCAAATCCTATAAAACTGTAGAGTGAAAAGTGTAAACCATAATGTAAACTATAGACCTTGGTTAGTAGCACAGCTTCAACATTTGTTCATCAATTGTAACAAATGTACCACAACAATGTAAGATGTTATGATTAGGGGAAAATGTGGGAGGTGGGAAAGAGTGGGTGTATGGGAATCCTCTATACTTTCGATGTAACTTTTATGCAATCTAAAACTTCTTTATAAATAGTTTATTATATGGAAAAAACTCATTTATAAAACTCATTTATAACAGGAGCTCATGATTTCTATTTTTTTGAGGTTTTATTTTCTCAAAAAAGGTATCTGAGATAAAATAAAAGGAAAAGGATTACTATTTATTCTGTTCCAATTTGAGAAAATATATCTACTAATATAGAAGAGCATTATATATCTTAGGGCATTTGGGGTTGATATCTTGAAGTTTTCTCTTTTAGGGAATAAAATATGAACATATTGGACTATGTTCTGTAATATATTAGTATTTGTCACAATAATAATTCAACTAAATTTAAATAGATTGGTTCTCCCCCATTTATCCAATATGTAGGTTAGTAAATTCTACCTCTTCCCCAAATAGCCTCTATCTTTGAGTATACATATAGCCCAGTTTGAGAATCATAGTTTTAGAGTAATTTATATGGTATTTCTGGAATCACAGAACCTAAAACATGTGAAAGGAGTTATATACTCTAATTCTTTTATTTTGCAGATAAAAATCAACACCAGAAAGGTTAAATGACTTTCTTCAAGTTTCAAAGCTAGGAAATAATTAACCTAGAATTCAATTTTCTATATTTCCAGTTCTGAATTCTGTTGTTTCATATCACAAGGGTACATTATGTTTTATTTTTAAAGAACAATTGTAATTGGAAACAATAAGACTATTTGCCAATAGGGGACTGAATGACTTATGGTGTTTCCACAATGTGGAATGACATGTAGCCATGAAAATTATGTTTAAAAAGCATATTTAATAACATAGGAAATGGTTATGATTTTTTAAGTGCAAATACTGGTTATATAAGGTACACAAATTATGAACCTAAGTGTGTAAAAGTTAAATTTATATAACTCCATCCAATATTATTAAAGATTATTTCTGGGTGGCAGGATAACAGGTAATTATTTTCTTTGCAATGTGCTGTATTTTCAAAGTTTTCTATTGTCATATTAATTTGATAATTAGATAAATAAATAGATGGAAGCCAAGCAAACAAACTGTTTAAATTAGGTTAATTTATATTTGATATTGGTTAGTTTCCCATATATGTGCTAGAGCATGATATCAAATTATGTGAATATTAGAATCACATGGATATGGGTTCATGTTTTAGCTCTATTGGCAAGTTGTGCAACCAGGGACAAATTTGCACTCTCAGAGGCTCTGTTTTCTTATCTGAAGTGGAATTAATAACTACTCCACAGATTTTGGGGGAAGATTAAGTGAGATCATGCATATAATGCATATAAAGTGCCTACAAGAATGGAGAGAAATCATGGCAATTCAGTATGTTAGTTCACTTCCCTTTCATGAGCTCATAAATTTTCATTAAGGAAAACTGCTATAAAATGCTATTTTCATTAGTCACAAAAAGCTGATTTTTAAAATCGATTATATTATCACTGAGGTGCTTTCTGCAGAACAAAGTGGGGAGGCCAGGGAAGGGAGGGAAAGGTGATCGTGCTGGTTACTGTTTGTCACTCTCCTATGAGAATGTAGGACACAAAGGAGACTGCACCCATGGAGTTAAAATGTTTTAAACTACTTACTTCACAGCACCAGAACGTCTTCTATATATTGGATGCAAATCCATTTTCTGATTCTACTCTAAGACACTGGAAATTTAAATACCCTGAAAACCCGCTCCAGATCCTTGAGGCAGTTTATCTAAATGCGTGGGCCCATATATATAAGGTGTCAAGCAACCCTAACTCATTAGGCTAATGATTTTTCTATGTTTGAGAAACAGCATGATCCAGATGTTAGATACTACCTATGTGAGCCAGTAGCTTACTATTTAGCAATCTAGCAACTGGGTACTGCTATTGCCTCAGCACTTAGGAAAAATATTGTGTTGCGTTTAATCAGCTAGACTGCTCTATTAGCCAGCATTTCCACACATCTGTCATGCAGTGTTAAGAGCCTTTTGAATCATCAAAGAAAAGTTACATTGTGCACAGTCTAGATTTAATGGTACACATTTTAAAATGTATTACAATTGCATATGTGAAGATTCTCTAATCAGAACATCTGATTAACTGGAATAGCTCTTTATCTGACAGTATTCGAAAACAGAGGGCTGTATTGAAAAATCTTCTATTTCTTGGCTCCTTTTAAAAGTGTCAAGTGTCAAAACACCTCCCAAAACAGCTGGGGAAATGAGAAAGTCAGGATGATGTTAAAAGTAAGTTAGAGGTTTCTCTGGATAAAATTCATAATGTAAAGTGAGTGAAAGCAACTTTCAACTTCTTTGTTTCACATCTGCCTGATAGTTTCTGCCACAAAACAGAAACAGCTTAAATACGGTGGGCTGCAATGAATGGGTAATGCATCTGATGAAATACCAGGTCTTCTAACCTGCACTGCTACTTCCAATCATGTGGCTGACTGTTTAGAAGTTTGGAAAAAACAAAACACATTTTTTTTTCTTATAAAAGTTACAGCTGCCTCTTGTCATTTATAGTGAAATATTTTCATGTTTCATTAACCTGGTGTCTACTGGGTAAACATGTGGTAGCATTCAGTGCTTAAATAGGTACTTGTATCAAGCCAGAATAAGTTAATGCAAAATATTAACTAAAACCAAATGGAAAACTTAAGTTGGCATTTCCTTTTTCATCAATTCTAATATGGGTTTTGAAGTGTATATTTGGATTGCCACAAATAAAATCTTTTTCTTTCCAAATTTGGTTAAATGATATTCTAATATATGGCATAATTTTTCTTATCGATAGGCTTGATACCACAAAAAGTAACTCAGAAATGCGTATTGCTCTGTTCTGGTGAGATAGGCAAGTGAGCTCAGTGCTTGTCAAGAGAAGGCATTGATATGGCTGTGCTGTGGAAGGGCAGGTCTGCAGCACTGACTTAGCTCCACTCAGCAGAGCTCTGCCTGCCACGGTTATGGAGCCAGAAAATAATACTTGGAACACTGGATTGTTTCTGCCCAAGGGGAAATGCTTTTGTTTTTATTCATTTCTATTTTTCTTCTTCATGCACAGACAGGCACCGATTTGTGGCTTGCTGATAGCAGAAACGGAGACCAACTACTGTGAGTGACATTCATTTCCCTCACAGATGACCCCGGATTTAGACTTTTAACTATAGCCTTGCCATGATGTAGGAAAATCTGTAGGAATGAAGATAATGCAGCAGAGGCTGCTAGGCCTATAGGTGCCTCTAGTCCTTTCACTTTGAAGTAAAGATGGAATCTCTAAATCCTTGCTACAAAACGTGTGGTGCATGGACCAGCAGGAATACTCAGACCTGCTGAATCTGCATCTGCCTTTTAACAAGATCCTTAAGAATGTGTATGTGAGTTAGAGTCTGAGAAGCACTGGTCTACTGAATGGTGCATGGGCCAATTGCTACATGGTGCGTGGATGGAGCGTAGGTTGAGGGCACAACAGATACTTTTAGCAAATGTTCCTTGTATTACTTGCACAGTATAAAGAACCCAGAAATGGCAAATAATCTGTCACTTACACAACACAGAGAGTCCAAAAGAGCAGGGGAAGAAGTCCTGTCATGGCCAATCTTCCAGGGTGGTCCAAACTGCTCTGGGCTGGGGTTGGTAGATGGCAGCTCTGCACACTCCATTTCACATTAGAGAAGAGGGACCGATCTATACTATTTGAGTCTGGTTTTAATCCATTTTGGGCGGGGGACGGCGGGGAGGAGGGGAGGGGAAGGGGCTTTGCCACTGAGAATACCTGTTCCGATAGGAATCTGGGGCTACTTGTTCCCAGTTTCTGGGTTTAAATTCTGGCCTCATTAGATTTAACACCTACACAAGGTTGTGGAATGGCACACAATAGAAAGGAAGTGGGGGTAGTGGAAGACTTGAGGATGGCCACTTAGCTTGTGTTTGTGACTTTCCCAGAGAAGGAGGTGGTGGTGTGTGAGGTCAGGGTGATTTTCCTAACATATGTCCTATAATACAACCACTGGAAACATTAGCTGATAACAAAACAACTCTCATGGATAAAGCACCTTGGGAAAAACATCTTCCTGGCCAAATCTGGATATTTTCCCAGCACACTTGGCCCATGTACCCAATAGCACCATAGCTGCAACAGAATATTTTACTGAAAAATCCAGGAGACATTTTGCCCTACTCTATCGTTATCTCTCTATCCAAAAAATCTCCCCACTGGGTGAATAACGGCAGCATTACAAGAGCAAGCAAAACTAAAGGCAAGTCACACCTGAAGTTAGTCTCTGACTTCCACTGTTGTCTGCTTTGGTCTATTGTGTAAAATAAAATGGCCACCTGCATTGGGCATTCTTGGGAGGGACCCCTTTCTGAGAAAGGATTTTTCTAAGACAAAAAAAAAAAACATGAACCTTCAGGGGTTTCTGAGAAAATGAAACAAAGAAATACTCCCTACCAAATTGTAGATAAACAATGCTTGGTAATAAACCAGTTTTGGTTCAGTAGAAATACCTTACCAGAATGGAAAAGCATCCTGTACTAATTAGTGTGTATCTCCTCCCCACTTTGTAAGACCACCCTATGTAAAATGGAAAGTTAAAGTCAGGCAATCAAAACATTTCTTTACTTGCTTCTGCGTTTGCCCTATATAGCTTCCCCTTTCCACTCCCTCGGTGGAGCTCCTTTCCACATGGCCGCAGCAGTAGTGCGAGTTTGGATGTTGCCCAATTCATGAATTGTAAACTGCTCAAACTCCCCAAAATAGTATTTTTCCCAGTGTTTTATTCTAACAAGGCTTTAGGTATCTCCTGTTCCAAATTTTCTACCCTCATCACATTCTCTCATTTGTAAACATGTTAACAAATGCTCAAATTTTATTATGCTTTTATATTCATCATTAATTTAATTTGAGTAATTCACTTTTCTAGTTGATTTATATTATTTATACAGTGTCCTTTCTATTACTATAGATCAGAGATTTTTATTTACTCTGTTTTCTAGCTGATCTAATCAAACGTGTGTTTCAGAAAGTGAGTGTGAACTTCAGGTGTTGGATGTACTGTGGCTGTGACAGTCACGGTACTGCTGTAATCTGCTTGTTAGAATTTATTTGTAGTTCCTTTGGTGAATAAGTGATGCATATCCACAAAAGTGCAAGCTGTAGCAATCTTTCTTGAAATAAATGAATAACGTTTAATTTCTATATTTTACAATTTAGTAGTTTTAACATGTAACAATATCTAGTTCAACAGATTCTGCTGATAAAATCCCCAAAGGAAAATTTGTTTCTCTTTGAATTTCTGGAAGAATGCATATATTATTATTGTATAGTTTATGCAAATTTCATGTTTGTGGATAGGAAAAAAAGTTTATGAAAAAACAATGTTAAGTCTTACATTCTCCTTTTTATTCAGTTTGGTTTGGCATACAGCATATTTTCCAGAAAGGTCTTGGACATGCAGAATCCCAAAGGCTAATTTGCCTTGTGGAAGGAGTTCTGGTTGAAGAAGTCATTGAGTGGGAGACTGAATTTTCATTTGTTCTATATTTTTCCAGAAATCTTTTTAATGCATGTATATCAAGAGAAGCACCAAATATAAAGACATACTTTTATTCAACAGGCCCATGCAATTTTTAATAGAAACTCTTGATTTAAGTGTACTAGAATGTTTCAGAAGAAAAACCCCAGTGTAGCTGAAGGCATTGCAGAGATTCATATATCTTTCTTCATCACAAAAGATATTAATACTTAGAAGATTCTTCTAATCAAAGAAAATGTCTGTTGGAACCCATTCAAAGATTAGAGTCAATATTTTAAAACTAGGTGTCAATTTTACTCTGTATTAATTCCCTGTTATGAAACATAGACTGTCAAATTTCATCTATAACCTTCTCCACACCTGCAATTTTGTTTTATTATTTTTTACGTGCTCCACCTCTATAAAAGTAACATTCTATCTTGTATCCATAACCCCTATGGGGGTTTCCTATTAATTGTGCCCACCAATATTTCTTGTTCTTTATTTTGGCCATATTTCACCTTCATTATATTTTAAAGAAAAGCTCATAAGCACACAGGTCTCTGGGTTCTTTCCTATTCGCTTTATACTTGGACAACAGCGTGCTTGGTATAATATATTTGGATAATACTTTCATTAACTCATATTATTGGCATAGCCTGCCATTATGTGTTGCAGTATAAAAATCTGAGGCCAACCTGTTATTTCTTCCCTTGAATGTGACTTGCCTTTTCTCCCTGGTTGCTTGCGGCATTCTTATTTATCCTTGAAATTCTTAATTAGGATGTATTTTGATTTTGAGCACCAAATTTCCCTGAAACTCCATATAGTTTTTTAATGCAAATTTGGATTCTGTTGTTTTTGTTGTTCATTTCAGGAAAAATGCGTATTATATTACATACTTTAATTTTTTGTTCCATTTATTGCATTTGTTTGGTTGTATTATACTTACATGTCGTTTGCATCTATTAGTATTTTTCTATTAACTTAATCCCTTTGTGTTTTTTATCTGCTTTCACTGAGATTTTCCTAATTTCTTCCTCTATGATTAAGATGTCCAACCATATCTATTTTGTCCCATAATTTTTCTAAACATATTTGTTCATTCTTTCATGAGGAGGATTTGAGTTCCTGCTGGTTTAATTCATGTTTACAAATAGTTGTATTCTAGGATGGGACTTTTCTTCTGTTTGGGGGGAGCCAGAGTTGTGTTTTCATCTAGGTTAAGATTTACCATGCACGAACTTTTCCTTCTCTCATTTTTACTGCAATGCCTTTGCCTAGTTGGCATGTGAATTCTTTCAACTTTTTTATGCTTGGGAAGCTCTGTCCAGGTCTTTTATTCAATCTGATGTAATGTTTCACTGATTTGAGAATTGTTTTTTTTCTCCTCCAAACAAGCTTGAAGACTCAGTCTTTCTTATGCTCTCTATTTTTCTGTAGCCTGAGGAATAATCCAAAGATGGGAGTGGGGTGAGATGGTAGGAGGCTAGGGCAGGGCAGGGGAATTAAATACTGAGGAAATGGGCTACACTTTTCTGAAAGCTGATGAAATGTATTATATGATGTTTCACTCCTTTTGGTTGGGAATGTGGATACAATGTTCAAGTTACCTGAAATCTCAATAAATACTCTTAACAGCTATGCTGAGAAAATAGCATGGTTTCTAGAATCAGAAAATTTGGGCTGAATTCTTGGCTCTGTCACTTATTAACTACATGACATTATATGCATCACTTTTCCACTTGGGATCTAATATCTTATGAAAAAAATAATGATGATAACAATTTCTTCTTCTTTGGGTGGTATTTTGGATTGTGGTAGAGAACATATGTGAAAATGGCCAGTGTGCAATAAACACTCAGCATCCTGAATCAAATGTCTTTTAACATGTCACTAGAGCTGTATTGAAATATTGACATGTGCTTTTTTTTTTTGACATGTGCTTTAGGAAGTGGTTAAAATAAAATTTTAATCAATTTTGCTACATGATGGTAAATTTTTAGATGTTAAGATGAGACTTTAGACTAAAACAAGCTATAGCAATTAGTCAAAATCCCAGGTTCTATTTTCACAGAACATTGAAAGCTGCTTCAAGTTTCATTAGTAATGGCTATGTCTTCTGTAGCACATGGGTCCTATGAATTTAGAGACTAGCTTATGTTCTTTATGGAAAATTTCATTTTCTGGATTTAGCTTCTTTTTTGTTTGCATTGCCTTCCTTAAATAAATAATGCAAGGCAGCAGAGTTTGTATGAGTACCGAAGTCTCTGCTGACCTGGAAAACAAGTCTGTCAGGTATATTTTCTTTGAGAAATAGCAAGTTTGCAGTACAGGAGAGTGAAAATCAACAAGGTTTTGTCCAGTGTTACATTTTCTGGCTGAAATGTTAAAGAAAGAATTTTAAAAAATGATTCTGTATGTGCAGGTCTGAGTGTCAGTGACAGGAGCTGGTGGACAGGACTTAAGACAGTGGCCAAAGTGTCAGCCGACCAGATCGGACCTGATCGAAAGCTGACGTACTATGGATTTTTAGTTTGTACACTGAGGAACATGTAGGTTTGTCATGCTATTTCACATCAGTGTTAATGTGTACGTCTGCTGCAGTATTGCAAATAATGATAAAATGAAATTGTAGCTGTCATTTACTACGCAGTTATAATGGGCCACATACTGTGCTGAGTTTTACATCTGTTTTCTCATTCATTCCTAACAACACTGCTGCAAAGTGGTTATTTCCCCTCACTGTATCATGAGGAAAATGATCCCAGAATGGGTCAAATAACTTGCCAGTGTCAAGTCGCTCAACTCCTAAGGATCATTCGACTGATAAATGCCACTCAGCTGTAAGTGGCTAGCATAAATTTGTGCCCTGATTTCTGTTATAAAGTTCTCATTTTCCACTACACTTTATTGCTTCCCAGAAAGCTCAATTAACAAGAAATTATTTTCCTCATTCTATTTTTTAACAGATTGAATGAGATATAATTTATATACCAAAATTTCAATGATTTAAAGTGTATATTCAAGGTTTCTTTTTTTGGTATATTTACAGAGCTGTGCAACCATCACCATCTAATTCTAGAACATTTTCATCACCCTAAAAAATAATAAACCTTGGAGAAGAAAGATGCAAAGTGTCCAAACAACAAAAATATAACTCCTCAAAGGCTAATTTTTATTTCATACTCAATACATATTCATCTAGGATATTTCTTCTGTCATAGAATCCCTGATATTTGAATGATGACACCAAAGGTGTACCATTAAATGAGTTAAACCACTTGGCTTTTGTCCCTACCTTTCCCAACTTAATTCTTATTACCTTTCTTCTCTCTCCACTCCAGCTATACATGCTGACAATACACAATCATCTGACAGTCTTCCAGCATGCCCAACCCTTCTCCAGTTGCTCCTTTGCTAGAAGATTCATCTACCTGAAATTCTCTTCCCAATAATCTTCTCTCTGTTTCCTGTTTCCTTTCCATCAACCTTTCCCATTTTCACTATAGTTGGTGTATATAATGATCATCAGATCATTATAACATTATCTATTTTACATATATTATAATATTATCTATTTATTTTTCTACCAATCACATGAGGCATACTTTACATTTTCTTTTAATCTTTAAAACAACCATGATTCTTAGATATTGTTATATATTTTTATATATGTATAAGGAAACCTGGCTTTGAAGATGCCTAGAGCACAGTTAGCAAGTACAAAAGCACTGGGGTTTGGAGTAGATAGTTTTAAGCTCACAGCAATAAATTCTGTCAAACTAGGATGGCTAGAATTACAGTTACTTGTATGCACATCTGAAGTGACTCATAAGATGTGGGCCAAGCAGAAAATTTAGGACAGAGGTTTCAAACTAGAATCATGTTTAAGAAGCAGTTGGAGAACTTGGTGATATTGACGGTTTTTCTCTTCATTAATTCACACATTTGTTCCATCTTGGAGTTGAGCCTATCCTCTAGACTTCTTTAGGCTTTTGCCCAAGTGTTGCACAAGCCTTCTGCTCTAAGAATCTGGCAAAGAAAAGGCTGTCATGTTTACATATCAAGACTGTAGCAGGGGTCTGAGCTGTCTGCCCATTCTGTCCTATATTTTAAACACTGGGCCCTGCCCTATTCTCCAAGGTCACCTTAGGAGTTGAATGTGGAAGCTGCTAAGTAATGCAAGGCTAAGAATCAGCAAGAACCCTTACATTAACATTGGAAAGAAAGGTGACATTGATATATTTGTGAAGAGAAGTGTAGTTGACAAGTCCAGGCACATGGATGAGACTGTGTGCCTGACACTTTATAGGATTTATCTTATTCAATCCTCACAACAGCCTGATTGTTCACATACCATTGTTGAATCTAATAGATGAGAAAACAGACCTGGCAAGTGACAGAACCAGGGTTCCCAAATCTGACACCACAGGCAGTACTCTTGATCAGGTCAATGTAGAACAAAATTGAGTCATCCCCGGATATTTTTAATTCTGCTCATGTTCTATTGTATAATATAGAGAAGATGGTTACATTTTGAGTATTACTTGTGATAGTTATATAAAAGTATGAATACTTATTAATGGTAGAATAATTTATATTCATTTAACAAAATAAATGTTCTAATATATTTTTAATAGAACTATTCCATGAAGCAGATATACAGTTGGCAACAAAGGGGCAGTTGAGGCTCTGCCTTTCCTGAAGTACTTAAATATAATTTATTATGTAATTATATCAGTCAACTGAAGCATCTACATATTTCAATAAAATGTACATGACTTTCTTTATAGAGGCTATAAAATCTTTAGTAACTACTTTTTAGCATTTAATTTTTATTTAATTGAAATCACTGTGCAACTAAATGTATTTTCCACCATGTTAAATGTCTTTTCCCACTTGCAGAATATGGAGTTTTTCTAAAGCATTTATACTCAGTCATTTCAGTCTTAGGTAGTTAGCAGATGTTTCTACAAATCCTCGTGTATGGCTGCTGATTATACAAGCTGGAAACAAGCCAAATGACCACCAACATGTGAAGAGATAATCACATTGTAGTGTATCATACAATGGGATATTATTCAGCAATAAAAAATGAACTATTGATAAATACAACAACATGCATGAGTCTAAAAATAATTATGCTGAATGAAAGAAACCAGAGAAAAGTGTACATATTTTATAATTCCATTTATAAAATCTTGGAAAATGCAAGCCCATGTATACACAGAAAGCAGATCAGTATTTCCTTAGACACGGGGAGGGGTGCAAGGAAGAGATTACAAAGGGGCAGTGGGAAGCTTTTGGAGATAATGGCTAGCTTAATTACCTTGATCATGGTGATGGTGTCTATGGGTCTATATGCATAAAATTGTATACTTTAAGCATGTCCATGTTAATGGTAAGTCAATTATGTCCCAATAAATATATTTTTAAAATGTCTAGCACTTAGTGCATGTTCTATGAATACCAATTCCCTGTCAATATAATCATCTATTGTTTTGCATGTATAATGGAATCTCATGGTGTTTTTAATTTTTATTTACTTGATTACCAGTGATAATTAGCGTATCAGTATGATCATTATTTTAACTTTTTATACTTGACTTTTAAAATTTACTTTTGTAAAGCAAAAAGCTAAACAGGCCACAAAACATCTACTTGCATACAGGACCTCAAAGTTACAAAAGTAAGTTGATAGAGTAGACTGTACAATAAAAATGCAACACCATGTAGTTATTATCAAGATTTAATTTGAAAGATTTTATAAGCAATTGTTTTAAAGTAAGCTTTGTAATTATGTATACCATATAGTGTTTTCATTAGCTTTTATTTAATGGAGTATAGCATGAAATACGTTAATCTGAATTATACAGTTCAATGAATTTTTACAAAGTGAACACAGGTGTGAAATCAGTACCCACATAAAGATACAGAATATAGCCAACATATCAGGAATCTCTCATGCCTCTTTCCTGTCATTACCTCCCAGATAAACACTATTATGACTTCCATTACTATAGACTATAGATTAATTTTATATTTTTGAATCTTATATACATGGGATCATACAGTAAGGATCAAGGAGCGTTTTATATATAGCTTCTTTTTACTCCACATTATATTGGTGAAATTCAACTATGTATCAGAAGTTATTTCTTTTCCATTGGTACATAATATTGCATTATAAACTTACATATTCATTTCATACAGTTGATGGGCAAACACAGAGTTTCTTGTTTGGGACTCTTATGAATATTTCTGCTATAGCATTTCTATATAGGTATTATATATATGAATATATGAATTTCTTTTGGCTATCTACCTAAGGCTAGAGTCATGGGTTATGTTTACATTCAATTTTAGAATACTATGCCGAATAGTTTTCCAAAATGGTCTCAAAATTTACATTTTAACCCACAGTTTATGTGAGTTACAATTACTTCATATTTTTGCTAATACTTGGAATTTTTAGATATTTTAGAAAATCCATACTGTTGTGTGTATTGTGTTATCTCATGGTAGTTTTCAATTGGTACTTTCCTGTTGACCAATAATATTAGGTATATCAACATGATTATTGGCCCTGTCAGTATTTTTGTGAACTCTTTGCTCAAGCCATTTGCTCACTTTTTTTATTGAATTGCAGTCACATTTCCTGGATATGTGTTCTTTGCTAGATATTTGTATTGCAAACATCTTTGATCATTCCATGTCTTCCCTTTTACTATCTTAATGGTATATTTTTATGAATAAAATTTTAATGAAATCTAATTTATGAATTTTTCCTTCACATGCCTTTGTGTCCATAGGAAACTAAGATATTCCCCTGCATTATTTTCTAGAAGCTTTCTGGTATAAACTTAACTTGGTTTTAGTTTGCTAATATTCATTCATTCACTTTTGCATCTATATTCATGAAAGTCATTGGCCTATCATTTTCTTTTCCTTTATCTTCTTGTCATCTTTTGTATGAAGATTTAAAATGGCCTCATGAAATGAGTTATGAAATGTTCCTCTTTTTCTGATCTCTGGAATGCTTTGTATATGATTGGTCTTATTTTTTTCTTACATGCTTTGAGGAATGCAACAGTTGATGTTAATATGAACCTGTGGTAATATTTAAGAGAAATTTTTAAAATACAGTGTAATGTCATTATAACATAAAGGACTAATTAAATTTTCTAATTCTTCTTGTGTCAGATTTGGTAAATTTTGTTTTTCAAAAAATAATTTCCATTTTATCCAAAGTATCATATACTTCCATTATCATTTTAATGTGTGTTGAATCTGTGGTGCTATGCCCTTTTTCATGCCCAATATTTGTTGTCTCTCTTTTTTCTTCATCCTTCTGCTCAATATTTATTAATTTTATTAATTTTCAGAAACCAGCTTTGGCATTTTTAATGTTCCCTAACGTATGTCTATTTTCTGATTCAGTGATTTCTGCTTGTTAAAAAAGTTTTTTTTCTTGCTTCTTGAGATGGAAGTTTGTATAACTGACTTTCGGCCTTCTTTATAAAATGTATGTAGTTAAGGCTGTAAATTTCTCTCTAAGCACTGTATTACATGGTCTGTAAAATGTCATGTTTTCAAAGTATTTACTAACTTCTAAACGAATTTCTTTTTTGGCCTAAGTGATATCTATCTTTTATTCGTCTTAAATATCATTATTCCATTTTTACGTATTTATTGTTTAATTCCACTGTGACCCAGAAACATACTTTTATGTGAATTGCCTATAGAGCTATGCAAAATATCACCATTGGACACCCCTGCTCAAATCCTTATAAAAGACAAGAGTCTGTGTGGCAGTGAATTTGATATATTAGTAGAATTTTGTAAAATTGAAAGTATAATGATTTTGGCCAGTTGTTCTTAAATACTCTGCAGAGATAAAGTTTGTAAAGAAAAGGATGAACCCAGGACTTCAAATTCCCAGCTCAAGCACCACATGAATAAATTGAAAGTTTCTACCTGTGTTCTGAAAGTAATTCATATTTATTATGGCAGCAGATTTGAGATTTCTGAAAACCAAGCACAGAGTCTTATTGTATGAGTAGTTGAATTACAATACAATTTGCATTCCCAACCTTTCAAAGTTTCTCCTGTTAAAGTGAGGGCATTGATGGGAAAGGAATGGGTACCTGAAAATTGGAATGAGGACATATGGGTTGATCACGATGATTGTGGGCACATTGAAACTCTAAATTCTGCTGAGTTGTACTTGCCAGAAAATCTTGTAATAGCCTTTTTCCTGAGGAATCAGCCATACCACCTCTGTCCAAGGAGATTAATCCTGTTTTATTTGAAAAATCTGTAGTTGCCTCCCCTGAGGAAACAAAGTTCACGCTTCTCTCTGAGGAGTTTAATCCTATTTCAGCAGATGAAACTTAAATGGAAGCTCTGAGGTAGTTGCATGCAAGACACTGCTAATTCCTCTCATGATCCACTCCCACCACTCCTTTTCTTCCAGACTTATACCTAGACTGATGTACTAACAGGCCCTAAAACTGGAAGTACAATATGTAATCCATGAGGAGGTGCACTGCACTCCAAAAGAACCGCGTAATTTTTCCAATTTATATAGTTAGAAATCAGGGGAATGTATATGGGAATAGGTATTAAGGGTGTGGAATAATGTTGGAAAGAATATAAAGCTGGGTCAGCCTGAATTTATTAAAGTTGTTTAATAAATAAAGTTGTTTGGAGCCTTTGGCAGGCCTCTATAGGAGAATCACAGCACAGACCCTTAGAATTGTGGAGCAAAGCCTTGTTATGCTATGCATAGCATAACAAGGCTTTGCAGATAACGATTCTCCTTTTGAGAAACAGCTTTTGGCCTGGTACTAGGACTTAGTACAGAACAAAAGCTTAACCATGGGCCACCAAGTTACCATGACACCTGAGCTACCCATCAGGAACTGGGTGTTGTCTGACCCACCAAGCTGTAAGATTGAGTGTGCACAGCAGCATTTCACCATCAAATGGAAGTGGGATATATGAGATCAACCCCAAGGAGTTCCAGAAGGCCCAGTAATTTACATGAGTAAGTAGTTCAAACATCCATGGTCCCTACTCCTGCTATATTACCTTCTCTTTTCCAGCCCCTAGGTATGGCCTCTTGGAGAGTTCACTACAATTGGTTGACTGAGGAAGAGAAACCTTGGGCTTGGTTTATATATGGTTCTGCACAAAATGCAGGCAGTATCCAAAAGTATACAGCTGCAGCAATACAGCCTCTTCCTGGGATATCCCTGAAGGACAATGGTAAAGATAAATCCTCCCAATGAATGGAACTTAGAACTTAGAAAAATATACCTGGTTGTTCATTTTGCTTGGAAAGAGAGATGGCTGGAGATGAATCTGTACACTCATTCATGGTTTGCAGCCAGCGGTTTGGCTGGGCAGTCAGGGAATTGGAAAGAACATGATTGGAAAATTTGTGACAAAAGGTCTAGGGAAAAGTATGCAGATAGACTTTTCAGAATGAGTGAAAAATGTAAAGATATCTGTATTTCATGTGAATGTTCACAAGAGGGTGACCACATCAAAGGAAGATTTTAATAATCAAGTGCATAGGATTCCCATTTTTTCTGTGGATAACAGTTGGCCTCTTTCCCAAGCCACTCCTGTCATTACCCAATGGGCTCATGAACAAAGTGGCCATGGTAGTAAGGATGAAGGTTATCCTTGTGCTCAGCAACATGAACTTTTACTCACCAAACTAACCTGGCTATAGCCACTGTGAGTGCACAATTCACCAGCAACAGAGACCCACACTCAGTTCCTGATTTGGCATCATTCCTGGAGGTGATCAGCTAGCTACCTGGTGTCAGGTTAATTACACTGGACCACTTCTATCATGGATAGGACATGTTTTTTTTTAAATTGGAATAGACATTTACTCTGGATCTGGATTTGCCTTCTTGGCACACAATGCTTCTGTCAAAACTACCATCTATGGACTTATAGAATGCCTTACCCACTGTCATGGTATTCCACACAGTCTTGCCTTTGATCAAGGAACTCTTCTCCCAACAAATAAAATATGGCAATGGGCTCATGTTTATGGAATTCACTGTTCTTACCATGTTCCCCATTTATCCTGAAGAAGCTGGAGGACTAGAATTGTGGGATGGCCTTTTAAAACTCAATTATGGTGCCAAAACTAGAGGCAATACCTTGCAGGGCTGGGACAATGTTCTCCAGGGGGCTGTGTATGTTCTAATTCAGTGTGCAAATGATGGTGCAGTTTCTCCCATAGCCAGAATTCACGGGTCCAGAAATCAAGGGGTGGAAGTGACAGTTGCACCACTCACTGTTACTCCTAATGATCCACTAGAAAAAATGTTTGCTTCCAGTCAGTCTCCACAATTTTATGCTCTGCTGGTCTAGAGGTTTTAGTTCCAAAGGGAAGAGTGTGTCTACCAGGTGATACAACAAGGATTCCATTGAATTGGAATTTAAGATTTTCACCCAGCCACTTGGGACTCCTCGTGCTTCTCAATCAACAGGCAGGGAACAGAGTTACTACATTGGCTGGGGAGATTAATACTGCTTACCAAGGGGAAATTGAACTGCTACTATACAAAAGAGGTAAGGAAGAGTATGCCTGGAATACAGGAGGTCGCTTAAGGCATTGCTTCATACTACCATGCCCTGTGATGTAGTTTTGATGGGAAACTACAATAATCCAATCCAGGCTGGATTTCTAATGGCCTACTCCCTTCAGGAATGAAAGTTTGGGTCACTCCAGCAGGCAAAGAGTCACAGCCAGCTGAAGTGCTTGTTGATGGTAAAAGGAATGTGGAATATATAGTGGAAGAAGGTAGTAATAAATATGAGCTATGATCACTTGACAAGGTTCAGAAATGAGAATTATAATTGTTATGAGTATATTTTCCTTGTTATGAATATGTTTGTATATATATTGAATAACTTTGTTTTATTCATTCTCTTCTCCTCTTAAATAACATAAGTTACATTACTATTATGTCATAGTATTTAAGTTAGAGCATATCAAAGATATAAAAATGAATATCACCCAAGGACTTCCTTCCTTTACTGGAGAAAGGGTTAGTACTTTTTGGGTTGTATGCAGGGCAGTTGTATCATGTTATGTGGAAGTATGAATATTTTGTTGTCTTTATTTGGATATTTAGTATGATTTAAGGAGATTTGTATGGGTGATAAGTTGACAAAGTGTGGACTGTGATGGTTAATTTCATGTCTCAACTTGGCACAGGACTGTTTGTTACTGTGAAGGTATTTCATAGATGAATTTGTATCTGCAGTCAATTAAGTTTATCTATGACTATTTTCATCTACAATCAACAAAGGAGATTGCCCTCAGCAATAAGGGGATCCCCTCATCTAATCAGTGGATGTCTTAAAAGCCAGAAGTGAGGATTTTACAAGTCAGAAAGAAGAATTTAAGCCTCTACTTCAGCCAGCCAGCTTTCCCTGGGAAATTCAACATCACCTGCATCAAAAACTCCAGTTAGTGGTCTGCCTTATGGATTTTGGACTTGTCAATCCCCATGGTTGTGTAAGCCAAATCCTACTATCTATCCATCCATCTACCTACCTACCTATCTCCTGTTGGTTCTGTATCTCTGGAGAATGCTGAGTAATAAAGTAGGCAAGTCCTCTCTTCCTTGGTTATCCCTGAACTATATACAATATTCCTCTCCTAAGAACTGTGAAATTATGGAAATCTCTCCTTATCTTTATAGCCTCCTTGCAGCTGCTTCCTGCTTGGTGTTGGCATTTTACACTGCATATGCACAGCTAGGAATTGGCAAATATCTCCAGGGGAAATTGCATGCAGAATGTTAGGCTTGCTTCTCTGAGTCTCCCATTTATTCAGGAATTTAGGATTTCAACTCTTCAAATCCTGGCTGCCTGAATTGATCTCCAATTTGTTCAAACCACTGTTTTGTAATCAACCCAACTTTTAGAGTTGTTTTCAATCCAAGAGTAAACCTGATACCACTTCTCCATCATAGATGCCCCGTGCTTTATTTATTTCAACTAGATTGTAAGCGTCCTTGAGAGCAAATGGATTACTGTCTTTGAAAATCTCCAAAAGTCTAGTAAACTGGCAAGTTTATTATTAATTTATGAATGCATAAAAGGAAATATAATTATCTTGCTTTTCTTCTCAATCATTAACATCTCAGTACTGCAAGCAGGACAAAAGAATAGAAAAAAAATGCAGGTTTTTGTGGTTGGTCAATTTACATTTTACATTACAAACTGTGTGACTTAGCCTAGCTATTTAATATGACTTTGTCCAAATGGATGATAACATTTTGCAGTGTTGGCACTCAAATTAAGTGACATAGCATATAATAAACACTCAAATATTCAGCTAACTTGCCAACTAACTTAGTCATACATCTTTTAACTGCAAAGGCCAGGTCAGCATTTATTTTTTTTCCAAGTAAGAACAAGAAGAATAACAATCTGAGGTACTTGTCCAAAGCTTCAGTTTTATAGATTTAGTGATAGCAGTGACACAAATGACAGGGAAGCTGGCACTTACATGGAACTTTCCAATGCTTCTTCAATTTTATAGGTGCACTTCAGGGATTCAGGAATAAACTTGAAAGTGCAACCTAGCAGAAAAGGAGTAGTCTTCTCTTTGCCTCAGAGTTTGCAAGGAATTTAGCCTTATGGGTAATAGAATGAAAGTTCAAAAACTAACTTAGTCTGTGCACTATGTCACATTTTCTCCTTGAATCAAGCTTTTTGTGCCAAAAAGGAGAAATGCTCAGGAGAGCTGCCCTCACATATCTGAGTTCAGCTTCTTTGATCCAGCAAGGAGACATTATAACCTCAGAAAGACAAATACGGCATGGAGAATCCCAAAGTCCTGAGTAGAGGTCAAGTTGTCATCTAAATAGACATAAGGCAGATACGTGCTACATTTGAGAGGTGAAAGCTTGCTACTTATCTTATTGCCGGAATCATAGTTTTTCCCCTTTATGTATTTTATCATTAGCTTCTCCATAGTTATATTTCAAAAAACATGGCTCCCCCTGAGCTATTCGAATAGAGACAGGGCTTTAAAAATGGTTTGCTCTTGAGAAAATAATCTTTGAAATTATGTAAATACAATACTGGAAAAGAGCTGAAGTCATGAATATGAGAAATAAAGTGTTCTGGAGGTGTTTATATCTTTCTCTTTGTGGATTATTGTTAAATTTGAGGCATGAATAGGATAATGTAAATAAGTCTATTCTTTAACAAGGAGATAAAGTGTTCCATAAAATAGTTGAGATCTCAATTTTATTTAGTGTGGGGAGTATTAAAGTTTAATTGAAATGTGATCTTAAAAATTTCCCAAGTTAAAAAGGAAATAGTATTAGGGAAAATGAGGAGAAAAGCAATGATTGCCTGGGAAATATTGATAACTCTTCATGATCCTCTATAGCAGATTAACGTCTCTCTAAGTTGAGTTTAACTTTCCCCTAGTCATAAATCTAACTGGCCCCACAACCTGAGATATTCATAGCAGACTTTGAAATAATGTGGTCCGTTGTGTGAGTGCATTCTCTCTGTTCACCTGTAAGAAGCAGTGGGGGGAGAGTTACAGCCTGGATTTACTCTCTTCACCTTTTCCAGCTCCTAAAATGGAAATTTTATTCTCTGGTTTTCTTAGAGCTATCTACTTGAGACATGGGGAGACAAAATGGAAGGCCTCATTTATTTCTTTGTCCCATACAAAAATAGATAAAATTCTTTGCATTGATCTTGGAATATCTTCCATCTATTAAAAGACTCAACAAACAGTCAATCTTGGAAGTAAGTGTCAAATTATGATTAAAGTGAAAAAAAAAAGCACCTTTATAGAAGTCCAGTGTGGACCTTACTTCCTAAAGTAGACTCCATATGAGCAATGGGAAAATGAGTACTTAATACAATGACTTTTGGTCTCGCAGTTTAATTGCTCCTGTGTATCTTCCGTGTCTTAAAGAGTTTGCCAAGTCTTCAAATTAATAAAAATATGTAGTGGCTTGTATTTTTAAATTATGAAGTATTTCATACAAAAAAGTAAAGAAATAATATAGAAAAAATCTGAGAACCCATTGTAAAGTTCTGCTAAATAATATGAGTTTGCCATATTTATTTTAGTATTTCTTTTATATTTTTAAAGCAATGTTATATTATAGATATTGTTTAAACCCTTTGTGTACTTGTTCCTGAATGCACTGAGATACTCACTAGCCTAATTTTTAAAATTTATTATATATATATGCACACACATCTATACACGTGATTTTGTGTGTATATATGTAAGCAATACTTGAAAGCTGTGGCATATTTCAAACTTCACAGAAATGATTCACACCATGCAAACCCTTTTGCAACTTAGAGTTCAGACATTTTTAGCTGCTGTATAGTGTCCTGTAGTATGACTAGATCATGGTTTCTTTATCAATTCTTTTGTTGGTAGAGTTTTAAGTTGGTTCCAATTTTTTGCTAATGTGAAATGCTGCAATTAACTTTCTTGTGAATGTCAAAGTTTCTCTAGGACATGTGCCTGGGATTGGGTTTACTGGGAAGATTAGCAAGTGTATCTTCAACTGTACCTTTTATTAGTAGTTGTACCAATTTATATTTTTACCTGCAGCAAATTAGAGTTCCAATTTCTCTACATCCTCGCCAACATTTGGTATTGTATTGCTTACTTAATATTGTACTGTATTTATTTGAAGGGTCATAAAATTAAATAAAGAACAGTTCCAAAAATGTTATAAATAGCTACCTTAGTCTCATGGTCCTAAGGTGTATTTTGGAGTATTGACAGAAACTCAGTCTACATAGTCCAAAAAAAGAATCAAACTAGATGTCAGAGATCATCTATTCTGCCTGCTCTTCCTTAATTTCCTCAACTTTCAGCCTGTAGGACGTTTGTAGCTAATAGCAGAGACTCTTTTAAAGCATTTAGCAGCATCCTTGTTTCCATATAAGAGGGTTTGCAAGTTTAAAATAATATATTGACTTAGTTTCTACATTGGGAAATCATGTCATAGTTTCACAACAGGCTTTATTTTGCTTATTTATAAATGAAGTGGTTGAACTAGCCTAGTGATTTTAGAGATTTAAGTTGTATTATTCTTTGTCTGCAAATTCACCCATTTTAAATATGAAAGCAAATCTGAGACTGGTAGTTTTAAAAAATAGTAGCCTTTGTAACACATATAATGAGTATGTTTTGCTTACACAGATATTAGTTATACTTTAAAACAAACATTACTAAAAGCCTTCTTTTTATTTTTTTGCAAAATCTCCAAGGAGCTACCTATCATATCAAATCCTGGGTAGATTAGTTTTCAAGAAAAAAATAATCATAAAGGCATACTCTGAGATGTCTTACAAAGGCTACCCTGTGGCAATGATGCCAGCACCTGCAGTTTAGAACTGGTTTAGAGGGGGCAGCTCCCTGGATTCTTATCTTAACTGTTCACTGAGCCATGAATCCTCCAGGAAGCCCTAAGACACCCATATGTATACATTCCCCAAGCAGGGGGAATGATTTATTTTTCATTGAATTCATGTTGCTTAGACTATTATCACACAATTCCATACTAAGACTAATCCCAAAATATACATGTCACAAAAGTCACATGCTGGCAGCCAGTTGATCCTCAATACGCTGGGGATTGAACCTGGGACCTCATATATAGGAAGTCGGAGCTCAACCCCTGAGGCACATCGGCGTCCCTGAGTTGGCTTTTTGTTTTGTTTTGTTTTGCTTGTTGTTTGTTTTTGTTTTTCTCAGGAAGCACCAGGAACCAAACCCAGGACTTCCATGTGGGAGGCAGGTGCTCAACTACTTGAGTCACATCCACTCCCCCAATATACAATTTTGAGCACAGAATTATAAGGATTTTATTCAAAGTAAAAAAATATGTTATTATCAAATTAAATTTTTTCATATCATTTTGTCTTCATTAAAAGGCAAAGTCCTCTGAATTATTTTCCTCAAATACTTTTGATTATAGTAGAAAATACAATGAAAGCTCTTGGGATTGGTATCTAGTTAGAAAAACAAAAAGTTGACTCAAGCAAAAAATCATGATAAATAATACAAACACATGGTTAGTATTGTATTTGGCCTTGAAACATATAACTGCATATTCATTTACAGTATTTTAAGTGGAGCCATGGTCTTCCTTGAACATGGGTCTATTGACTGGGTTTCTGTTTATTCTTTATAGAATAAATCATATACAGAATTTATCTTTTATTTCAAAGTTTAATTTCTCCAGAGCAGAACATGATTTTGAAGACACTTGTGACTCATCTAGCATTTTATTACTTTTCCCCAGTTTTCTACATGGACTCATTCACATCTAATTCAACATTTTTATTTAGCAAGATAGGATAATCAGCTTTTAGAAATCAGTCAACTAAATTCTCACAGAAATAAACCTGTTTTGGCACTCATATAACATCAGTGTACATAATACTTAAACAACACAATTGTCATAACAAGTATGTGGCTGGTATAATGGGTTTGAGAGCTATTACAACTAACTCATGTTGAACACTTACTTCTACTTGTAGATCAGACACGCCCACCATTCAAGTTAGTAATGTAAATTTTTGTTGGAATATCTTTTTCTATCACCATTATCACAGGTAGTACGCTCTGTGGGAATCTGTTTCCTTAGTTTGAGTTAACCATTTGTGAGGAAAATAGAGTGCATTTTCTAAGATTTCAGAAAGAGCATTTAAAAAATCAAAATCAAGATCCTTTCAAACTAGTTTTGTGACTTACAACAGAACAGAAACACAATTCAGTATTTAGAAGCAAAAGTCACATGCCAACTGGGCTATAGGATCAGGAAGCAAGCAGAGCTAGTTGCGGGTTCCACACTGTGTGATAACAAGGACTGGATGGGTTCACACATGGCCTGGAGAGGGTCTGGATCAGATTAATGGCATTAAACTAAGGCCAAACAAAATCATGAGTAGCGGCTAAAAAGTTTTGAGGGCTACCTCTGATTGCTGCTGGTACTGAGCTGCTATCTAGAGTGAAGGAGGTAAGAGATGATGGCATATCAAGACCCAGGCCAAAGTGCCCACTGCTTCAGGAACTAATTTGTAGTAACCTCAGGAGACAAAAGCCTCAAGATTCCACTGTAAGACTCATTTCCCAGATGTGTGAGATGTTTAGAGACAACCCTAAAACCACAGACTCAGAGATTAGAGTGCAGGAGAGAAAAAGAAACACATAACTAATGAACGAAAAATGACAACAACAACAACACAATCAATCAAAGAAATCCCCAGTCACTGTGAGCTTGAAAATTAAGATGACAAAGGATAAGAGCAAATCAACTCCATGAAAGGTAGCCATAAATTTAGTAAGTATATTTCTTTCTGAATTCAGAATGGTCCTCAGATATTACCTCCCTGTCATTCCCTATAGTCTCCACTTCTTGAACTTTTATTAGGTGTAATTTGGAACTTCTTACTCTATTCCTGACATTTCTTCCCTTATCTGTCATATTTTTTCATCTTTTTATATTTTCCTCTGAGTCAGTACATAAGTACAGTCTTCCAAGTCTCTCATTTTCTCTTCTGTGGCTATATCCAAATCAACATTTATCCCATCATTTAACTTTAATTTTAAAGCTACGTTTTTACTTCCAAAAGTATTTATATTTTTAAAACAATATGCATATGATTTTGATCCATAACTGTCTATTTGTATTTGATCATTTTTCTTCTTACCTTATGGGTATTTGCCTTCTTTTACTGCTTTGAGGATTGAAAAAAAACATTTAAAGGATTTTTTCAGAAGCTTTTTCAATTATTTGCATTTATTTAGGAGGAAATTATCCTAGGCAGTGAGACTATCATTCATGAGTAAAAGAGAAATATGATACTTTCAAAATACAAAGCCTGAGTTTATCATTGATAGATCCTTGCTGAAACATTGCTAAAGGTGTTGTTCAGCAAAAAGAAAATCAATTCAGGAGAAGACATATTTGCTATAAATTCTCATGAGTGAAATAGTAGTAAAAGATCTTGGTAACACTATTAAAGGTGAGAAGCAGTACAACTTTAAGTAACAGAGGGTTGATGTAGAGAGATTGGAATGTAGCTGAAGAATGCTAATTTCTTATTATTTGAGAGGAGAAAAGATATACTGAATAACTTTAGCGTTTGTTGTTATTCTATAGAGTCAATGTTAAAGCTAAACATTTAAGCATAGACAACCAAAAATGTGAAGGACTGGTGTCTCCTTCTAAAGTGGAATAGGAGGAAAGTACATGTATGTGAAGAAGAGGAAACTAAAGACTAAACTAAAGACTAAACTAAAGATGGTAGGAAATCCACAGATGGTAGGAAATAAAAAGAGAAATAGAAGAAAAACAATGGTAAATTTAAATAAAAAGATTAAACAAATAAGTTCTATCAGTAATCATAAGACATGTTAATGTACTAAAACCCTTATATAAAAAGATAAAGTCTATATTGCTTTTTATGTTGAAACAAAATCCAGGCAAACATAGCTTCTAAGGAATACTTAAATTAAAAGATTGCAGAAAATTAAAAAAGAAATACATATACTATAAAATATTAACAAAAATACAGTTGTTATAGCAATATTAATATCAAACAAAATAGAATTCAGGAGAAAAAGCATAATTAAAGTTTGAGAGAAATTTTGCAAAGTGATGAAGGAAAAATATGATAATGCAAAATTTGTGTGCAATTAGCATTTTTCTTTTGGGCTTTATGTAGCAAAAGCCAACAGATCTAAAAATAAAATCTTAGTGGAGCATTTTAATATATCTCTCCAAGAAACCAAATGGCTCCAGCCTAAAATTTTAATAGGCTTTGACACTATTTGAATAATACAGATATGATTGATTAGTTTGATGTAATATACCTAAAAAGTAAAGATTATGTATTAGTCAGGGTTCTCTTGGGAGACAGAATCAACAGGAGATATCTGTCAATAATGTAACTTTCCTAACTTTACCCATGGTATATGCCAATAATCTATGGAAAAAATAATATAACTGGTAAAGTAGCATCATTCCTATGAAATTAGCAACAGTTGAGTTGCCTCTTTAGTATTGTGTTAGGTGTTCTAGCCAATGTAGCAAAAAAAAAAATGAATAAAGATATAAGTATTAGAAAGGAAATGACAAAATTTTTGGTCATTTTTTAGACAATATGTTTGCATACATGTAAAATCCAAGGAGATCTGAAAAATTGTCATAATTAACAGTTTAGCACATTTATTAACTACCAGTTATGTTAGCTTCCTATTGCTGCTGTAACAAATTACCAAAAACTTAGTGGCTTTAAAAAACACAAACTAATTACCTTACAGTTCTGGAGATCAGAAGTCCAAAATGGGTCTCACTGGCCTGAAATCAAGAAAGTGCTATACTTAAGATTACAGTTTAATATAGCAAAAGGATAGTTATATGAATTGGCAAGGGCCTAGAGGCAACTTGTCCATATATGTCTAAAGCAAAACTTATGTGTACATGTTGAAATCACCCATATATACCTAAAACAAGTTATCTGTGTGACAAGTTATCTGAGACTCTCCAACCTTGCACAACTGCTAGGACATTCTGACATTCTTTGATCCTGGGTCTTGATTTCCTCAAAACCAGGACTTCTGTCAGGGACAAATAAGTTTTGTCAGTTAGTGTTCCAGCCCCTTTAAAGGCTTGCTTTTCCTATTGTTTTGCTTAACTAATTATAGTTTCTTTGTGTAACTGCATTGCATTTACTACGTAAGCTGCCTCTTTCTTGCACATTCCCCAATTTACAAATTGTCTCCTTCTGATAAATAAATGGTCTTTCTTTTCTAAAGTCTTAAAATTTGTCTTTTATTAGACAGGATACAGGTTAGAAACAGCCAAAGGAAGAGACCTATTGGGCAAAGTTTGGGAAGTTTCCATATGTAAAGCTTCCGTCATACTCAGGGACATGACACCCTTCAGGCATCCAACTGTGATACTATTCAAAAGATTACTGCCAAAGAGAAGTTTCATCCAGGCTGTCCCCTCCCCTCTCTACTTGCAGTAAGAGGCCAACCATGTAAATTTTAAAAATTGTTTGTGAATACAGGCTATATAATAAAAGAGATAGGAATTGGAATGAAATATCTCAAATTCTTGCCTTTGGGAAATGGTGGAGGGCAGTGGAACTAGGGTCCAGAATGCTATGAAGGAAAACCCAGGAAATTTAACTTTTATATGTTAGTGTTTTAATTGTTTCATAAACAAGATATTTTAAGCAAACATGGCAAAATATGAACATTGTTTACTTTCTCTGAATGCTACTGCGGGGTCTTTCATACTCTCTAA
>PVKH010000104.1:0-50181 GCA_004027955.1 Chaetophractus vellerosus | reverse complement strand
TGACCAGTCTCGGCGTGTCGCCGCAGCGGGGGGGAAGGGGAGATATGTAATAAAATAAATAAAATCTTTAAAAACAAAACAACAACAACAACAAAAAAAAAACAGAAGGCCAACTTTCACATAAAGTCATCTGGAAGTTTGTGAAGTGAAACTGCATGACTGCTTCAGCTGCTATGAATCAGGTCCTTTCGTTTGGATTTCAAGTGGAATGACAACTCCTTCCAACTAATTCTTCTCTCTCAATAGCTTTAAGACTGAAACACACCCACTGGATTTCGTATTTCCTTCCAATGTGGGCTGTTGTGATTTTCTCTAGGAAATAAAAGGGATTTAGTAATTCAAAGCCAGCAGACTTCCTTATCCACAGGCAAAGAATTCACCCTAGAAAGAGAGATTCTACGCACATGGTGTCATGCCTTAAGTTTTCTTTTGAATCTTACATTTTCCTCCTTCTTCTTTTTAAATATATCGAACCACAACAGGTATTCCTGGAGGACCTCTGAATGGAAAGAATGCCAAGTCTCTCTCCTGGTGGAGCAGCAGGAGCCCCACTGGCAGGCGGCGGGACCAGTCTGCGGGGCTGGGATCCAGGTCCGGGAGGTGTACTGCGCCCAGAGCACCACGGCGCCCACTCTGCAGAGGGCCAAGGAAGGTAGGCGGCCGGCTCCGGGCACAGGGGGTGCTGCAGCTTTAAGGGACACCCCCTCCACCAACATCCTCCAGTATTCATCTTGATACAATAGACCTTCAGCATTCACTGATTTAATGTTTGTTCTGTTGACTATTTGCACAGCACCCCTGAGTACTACTTGCAATACTTTGTAATAGTTAAACATAATGGTAAAAATAACAACACCTGCCTCACAGGGTCATTGAGATAGTTAAAGGAGAAAGTCTACATAAAGTCTGTAGCATAAATCGAATGTTACAGTTTTGGGGCTGGTATGCTAGAGTGAGTCAATTTGTGATGCTACTCTTTTTTTCCCTCAGAGTATTTTTTGTGAATTTATGAATGTGAGCATTTATACGGATTTATTCCTTTCAAATGTGAAGGATCCACTGTTGTTTTGTTTTGTTTTAATTTGCTGAATTTTAATTTATCCCAAGAAGAGAAGGAGGAAGAAGAAACTTCCTCTAGTTGAAGTTCTGCATTGGACTGACATAGCCATAGCACTAGTCTCTTTGTTTCAAGGTTTGGGGCAGTGATAACAAATAGAGGCTGAACAGTTTGTCCAGATTTGTGTAAGTCCATTGAAAAGCCAAGAGTAGACGATGATGCTTCTACTCTGGAAGAATGGGGGGCCTGTTCCAGCAGTCCTGGAGAACACAGCCTTGCCCTGCAGAAGCAGGCCTACCTTCTCTCCTGTGGGCTTTGCTTGGGGGGTGAGCTGTGAGCTGTCTTGCTGTGGGAATGCTCCATTTTATTCTGTGAAGCTGTTTGTAACCAGTGCTCTATTTGTAACATGGCGTCTCAGAATTTCAGAGGAAGCTGTGACTGTAGTTTTGGGGGATGGTGCAAACTAATGACGCCTAGTGGGACAAACTAAACAGACTCCATAGTATTCTCCTTCAACTATTTACAGGGCTAGACGTACATAAAAATAATACTTAAATTTTCTTCCATCTCTAATTTCACCTTTGGAAAGTGACAACTTATATACTTTCTGCTCCTGGAGAGAACATGGTTACTCCTCTCCGTATTAGAAGAACAGAATTTAGATAAAATGCTCCAGATTATTCTTTCAAATTTGGATAAACTTTTAATTCCACCCCCTCTTTTCTTCCTTTTTACTATTCTATACAGTACTGGGGTCTTCAGGAAACAACGCAAATCAGAATTTTATGGACTCGATGTATACTAACCTACTTATTTATGGCTTCAACTTTTAATCTTCTGTTGAAATTTCCATCTTCCTAAAGTTTCTTTACTAAAAATAGCTTTCTTGTGGATCACATATTTCTAAAGCACCATCAAGCTTAATCTTTTCCAGCTTTCTTAACGGAAAAATACTGGGCAGGGAGATTGTAGTTAGGGAGTAGGTGGGAAGATGGTGTTCTAGAGTTGGGACATCAGGTGCTGCCTGATGGGGCTGGGCTGAAATAGAAGAGGCATGCTAAATGCAGATTTAGCAGCCTATTAAGCCTGCTAAAATCTGCTTCAAGCATCTAAATAAAGAGGAAACAATCTTAGGCCAAGGTGCACATCCAAATTAATACTAAGGTTCACATGGGAACAGAAAGTACTAATAAAGGATTACGTTCTCAGGGAGAGTCTAGATGTGGGCCTGAGATGTAAATACATCAATCAGTAACTACCATGTGATTTTGTACACAGTTGAATACAGTGAGTAAAATTATGTTAGATGATATGGCACAGTTGCGATTGCATTAAAGGCATAGTATAGCTTGCTACTTTCATTTGTAGTCGTTATCAAAGGTTTTATTTTTTTCTTATATGGAAGCAAACAGCATTGTTCACTCATTGCTTTCATTTCTTATAAATGCCTTCATTTCTTACTGCTGTCATCTATAGCTATGCTTTGACAAAACCTGGCAACGTGAAGATTTCATCTTTGTCCAAGTTAAGCACAGAAAAGCGAATGAATTGCTCTTGTAAGGGACCAAAGAGTATTTGCCCAATTAAGATGACAGAATGTATATATTCCTAACCTTTCCTGCTAATGCAGTAATAAAGGCCAAAATTAGAGACATTTCCTGCAACTTTTTATTTGGTTATGTTAGATTTCCGAGGGAGAAGGCATTTTAATAGCATTGATCTTGGAAACTCTTTTCTCAGTCACAAATGGTATTGACTTCCCTAAAAGGTTAATTTTTCCTTAAACTCAAAGTTATTCTTTTCACTCTCTGAGGTACAATTACTTAACTTTTCTTCCCTAGAAATTCTCACCATCCACTATGAGTTAGCTGCTCTGCATTCCAAGAAGCAGACCTTAGAGGAACCCACAATCTTGGAAGAGAAACAAAGGCATTTCCATGGAACCCTCATGTGGTAGAATGCAGTAGAATTCCTATATCCCAGAATGAGAAAATCAATGCTCATTTTCTCCCAAGCGCATCAGCCAGATGCTGAGACTGAACCCTGACTTTGATGCACTTCTGTTGATGACTTTCTCTGGGGGATGTCCCTTTCCATTTGACCTTGATTCATGGTGGCTACAGGAACAGTATGTATTTATGGCATACTTACCTGATTCAACATTCATGTGCTGTTTTAGATATGGTCAAACCAGTGCTACAACAATCAACATGAGAAGTATTACCAGTAATGTTAGCCAAGCCAATAGATGTGGAAAAGGAAAGGTAGAGGAGTGTTTATGATTTTGTTTAACAGTTATTGTTTTAGAGAAAATTGTGTTTCTCTTTTTGAAGTTCAGAAGCATCAGTAAGGGTGATGCTTACCTATAGACTAAAACCTTGGATTTGGGAAGCCCACTTCCTTCTTGTCCATTGCTCAAATGAAATTGTGGTCACTCAGCTTGCATTCCAGGGTCATTTCATGGAAGGTAACACATGAAGCAAAGATTGTAGCTTCAAGATCTAATAAAAACAGGGCACATGTACTCCATTCAGGGTACTGTGGCCTAGATAGTGCGATATCAATAAATATGGGAAGCAAAACAGAACACAGCAAAATAAAATGAGAAACTTAAATAAAAAAATCAGGAAAAGGTGTTGGTAAGGTTATAGTTGATCAGAACAGTGTCTGGATTTTTTTTCATATTTCAGATTCATTGTTTGGCATCATATAGACACAGCTACTTTGAAAATGGAACACAATTTAACTTTGAATATTTCAATGCATTAGTTGTCCTCCTTCCCAGTAAGGCTGGATATTTCTTGATAAGTCCATGTCTGTATCAAGCTGGGTCCAGAGTTGGCATTAAGGGAATTCATGATCAGATCAGAAGCATGTCCTGGGATGCCTAGTTGTATATGGAGACTTAATATGTTTGGTTCCTGGGTTTCAGTTCTGTCCTAGATGGAATTTTGATAAGCCACATAAATGTTGTACTAATTTTCTAGTTCATAAAATTGGTTTTAAGCATGTTGATTTGGTAAGTAAAAGTGGATGATCATCAAACATGCATTTGTTTTCAAGATTAATATAGTATGTGTTAACTATGTTTTAAGTTATGTACTAGGCACTGGTGTTATAAAGATGCACCCAGTTATTTATGGTCTTTTCACGTGAATAGGAACTGAGCTAGCAATCATGCTATAGTGTCTGAATCCCTGTGCCTCTTACAGATATCCATGGTTAACATTTCATCATTCCCCAGGGTAGTCTTCATAGAGGAAGTCATGCTAGAAGGCAATTTGGAGGATCCATAGGAAAGAACGTTGTGAGTAGGGGGAATAATATGTGGAAAGGAGTGGAGGTATGGAAAACCCTGGCGTCTTCAGTGTTGGTATGTAAATTGTGTGAGCAGAGCACAGGGAATAGGAAATTTTGATGACTCTGGAAAACAAGGCCTATTGTGCCATTCTGGAGCTTTTGAGATGATGGATACCCATGGCAGACTTTTTTCCCCCACCACTGCCAGCATATAAGCAGAGAAGGAATCTCGTGTTCTTAGTTGTGTGGAAGAAAGTAAAGCTAAGAGAATTTTTATGAGTGGCGATGTCCTATTTATAAACTTAAGTAAGTGTCCAAATTTTTGTGAAATGAAATAAAGTAATTTACAATCTGAAGAGATGAGCATTTTTGTAAGGGGCAGCTAGAGGAAACATTTGACCACCACATGAGCGACTGGAAATGTTCTTTATCTCTCTTCAGAAATTGGATTTAAAGTCAATAAACTCATTTGGGTGTGAGAATAAGATGTCAGGAAAGGAGTGAGCTTAGAATTTCCTTAGTGTTGACACTCAGAGGAGAAATAAGATCTTTTAAAGGGTTTTTTGGCATCTTGCCTTATTCTAACAGGGAAACAGAGATAACTGAACAAAATAGCCTGCTCTTAATTATCAAAGGCTATTTGATTACAGTTCACATGAGGCCAAGAGAAACAAGAAATGCAATCTGCAATCTTTACCTGGGAAATATCCTCACTTATTTGGATCATGATTGTAGGAGAAAGTCAGCCAAGTGGAGCAGGAAGTAATTATCAACAGGCAGATTTCTGGATTCTTCATGAACAAATGGGCAGTAACGAAAGGGGACAGGCTGCATAGAGGTAAGGAGTGGGGAGGTGAGTGAGGAAAGACATAGTTGATCACATGTCTTTAACCACAGCAAAAAGGAAATCGTAAGCTGAACTCCAGAGATCTATACATTCCCTTAGAATATAGTTTATCTTTCTTTCTAAATCTTGAACCTACAAACTGTATAGGATAGAGTTTGGGACTTAAAAGCCCATTTTGTCATTCATTTATTGATAGAGGATCATAATTCCATCTCCTTTTTGTGTGAGAATAATACTTAAAATGTCACAATGCTGAAGACTGGGATAGGCAACCTTATTTCCCAAATTGTCTGTCCGTGAAAGAAATGAGAAGAGTTAGAGAAAGTAGCAACATAAATCCCATTATTTAATCCCTACTTTAGTGCAGAGGCATACATCAACCATATAAGCCATATGTGTGTGTGTGTGTGTAATAGTCTCTCCCAAATGAACATTAAATACTTAAGGGTAGCTAAGTCACCAGGACTATAAATTGAGTCTTGGTTTTACTTTTATTTCGTTGTATTTGTGTCTAAGTTTAGTGATTTTTAAAAATCAAGTGTAACAAAATTATATTAGTGAGAAATAGCAAATGTTTATTGAATTACTGTGCTTAGCAAAAATATTGAAGAGTTCGTACTTTAAGGGTCCATTAAATTATCAGGCTGTTCTTGACATTAAAAGTCTAATTTATTTAGCTTAAGATATAATTCACATGATTCAAATGAGAGCAGGAGAGAGCTGCCCTGGGCAAATGAGAGAGGCAGGATATTTGAGGAGAAAGCCTAGCACTGAGTAGTGATTGCTCCTGGGAAAAATAAAGGAGAGAATCATACAGACTTTTTGATGGCATGTGGGTCCTGCTTAATTTGATCTCTTCAGGAGGAAGAACACATGTTTTCCTTTGAGCAATTTGTTACATATTTCTTCAAAATTAACGGAGATAATCTGATTATTCACTACTGAGTATTGCTGAAACCAAAGCCTATAGTATCATGGAGGAGGGAAATTGTCAAGGACCTAAAAGTAGACATGAGTTTGAATTTCTACAATTACTTTGCCAGCATTGTTTAGCTTTCCTGATCCTGCAGCACGGTGTCCACAACCGGACACAACACATCACTTTCCATCTGTTTTCTAGCCTCTGTTGTCACTGTCTTTGTCACCCATTATGTTGTAGAGGTTCTTGAAGGCTGTGCTTGGGGCTCCTTCTTTGTATTTCCCTTCTGCCAGTACCTATGATGCAAAAGGGTAGCAAATGTTTATGGAATTTAAAATGGAAAACTCCTCTAGACCAGAGCATGATATGTTGGGTTGTATTGAATTATTCTTGTTTTTTAAGTGGCAGCAAGGAAGGAACTCTTTTACTGTTTACAAAACCAAAATGATCTGCTATCTGGAATAACATCCCTGCCAAGGCCAGGTGGTCCAGAGGGCCTGGAATGGAATCAGTTGAAACAGAAGATCTGAGGATCATGATGTGATAGAAAGTAGTCCATGGGGAAAGATTGGTCAGGAATGCAAAGGAGAGAAATACAAGGCCAAGGATGGAAATAGTGGCTTTGCCCATTCATCTTTGCTTGTAACACTAACCAGTTGACTTTTTAGTAAGCTCAGAGTTAAGTACATTCTTTCATTGCTCTCTAGAGAAAGTATACTATGGAAACTACAAATGGTTTCAAATGACTTACCCCTACCATGTTACTTTGATCTTTGTAATAGTCTAGGAAGGGAGATGAGGCAGTTAACTAGCTAGAGAAATCAGATAAGTATCTTATAAGGAAATGAGAATTTGGAAGAAGGAGTGATTAAATCAATGCTGAGTGGGGGCATAGGGTAGGTTTGTGACCTCAAAGAAAAGGCATGGTTTAAGCAGATGTACATGTGAAGGGGACAGAATCTCAGGTGAAGCAAGCCATGTGAGTAAAGACTCAGAAGTGGAAAATCACAGGACATATTTAGAATGAAACCAGTAATTAAATTGGACATGAATATAGTGTGGATAATGGTAAGGGCTATGGATTCAGGGTGGAGAAGTAGAATTTTGACTTTAACCTCAGGCCCTATGATGGCCAGAATATGAGGTGATAAAATTTGAGCTATTGCCTCTCCAACCCCACGTCTCCTTTCACAAACTTTTAGCCTCAACAATACTGAGCATCTTCTTTCTCACTCTAGGACTTTGGGACCAGTCTCTGACCATGGCCCTAAGATCCCCCCCACTTTCTGCCATCATCACAAACAAACTTCCGGGCTCAGACCTATTACCTGGATAACCCTTACTTCTTAGAAATTGTTTCTTCTGGAAACCCTTTTAGATGACTTAGATATCTCTGCTGCTCACTTGGTCATCATAGAACTTTAACTCACTGCATTGTAATTTCTTGTTTTTCTGTATTGTTAACTAGGCTACTTTGCATGTTTTTGAGGTCAGGGAACACATCTGTGTTATTCACTATTGTTTCCCCAGCACTTGGCACATAAAAGATGCTTGTATTGAGTACAACCTCTACCGCAAATCTGTATTTCTTTTTATCACCTTCTTTTCCCTCTTTGTTGATGCTCTACTAGCATGAGGTTGCCAGCACACTTTCGGACTTGGATAAAATACCATGTAGTGGTGCAGGGCATCTGACTTCCTGATTAGCAGCTGATGGGCTGGCTGCTATGACCTAGAAGATAAAACCTGGAAGTATAGGAGGCTTGTCTCCCTGTGGGTGATTGTTGACCAATGGGAAACACGATTTAGAAGGGAGCCAGTGCATCCTGTTTGCCAATACACAGATATCCTGGATGATCTGCTGTGTATCTGTGCAGTTTGGTGGGAAAGGGTAGCCAACGCAATTACACATCAAAATAGCATTGCCTCACATTTTCCTTGCTTCCCTCCCTCCCACTGTTTCCTCACTGTTACTAACCTGGCCTTGTGCCTCCCAAATAAATTATCAACACCTAAATTCTACTTAAGCTCTGCTTTCTAGAGGATTCCAGGTACAACACAAGTCAGTGTTATATTGAAGGACTGAATGGGATACACTTTGTTTAAGAATTTATTGCAGTGGTCTGGATGAGACACAACACAGGCCTGAAGTATGGCAGAAGCTGTAAACAATTCTTCTTTCTCTTCCCCCGTAATTTTCCTTCTCTTCTTTCTCCTCTCACTCATTTTTCTTTCTCTTCTTCTTTATATATATTTCCTCTTGCTCATCATCCGATTTTTCCATTTTTTCCCCTTTCTCTTCCTTTTCTTCTTCTTCTTCTTTTTTTTTTTGGTTCTGAGTGCAAGAACAGCTTCTGTAATTGTGGCATTGTGGCAGACTTCATGGCAGTCATCACATTGCCTGGAAAAAGGTAGATAAGAGCTCAATAGGTGTTTCTTGAACAAATGACTATAAACCTCTGCATGAAGTCTTAACATTTGGTTTTAGGCCTTTTTTTTACTTTGGGCCAACTTTTTCCTTCATTTCAATTGTTCACATACACCTGCACTTCATTAATGAACAGTTAAGTTCACTTTTTCAGAGTTGAAGATTGTATTTGGAAAAACATGCTGAGACTGGTGCATTTACAATCTTTAGCTGAGTGTCTCACTGAACTTCGTTTTGTCAGCTGTACTAAATTTTTCTCGAATGCCAAGCCAAGAGGTAATGAGATTCCTCTTGGCAGTGCAATTTCTGAAACAAAGCCATCCTTTCCAAATCTGTTTCGCCAGCCTTGTTGAAACATGTGGATTCATTGGCAAGGAGGATAGAGAATAAATATCTACTTATTGCCCAAACCTTCTTGCAGGAAAATTTCACAACTTTCTTACCAACTTGTTCTATATTTAGTATTTTTCATGATTTGCTCTTTTTTCTTTAACTTTTTATTTGGAAATAATTGTATATTCACAGAAAGTTGGAAGGATAGTGCAGAGAGATTTCATATACCCTTCACCCAGTTTCCTCAATGGTTGCATCTTACATAATTATAGTACAATATTTTTTAAGAACAGTTTTATTTACACACCATATAATCCATTCAAAGTGTACAATCCTTGCCTTTAGGTATAATGGCAATGTGTGCATTCATCACCACAGTCAAGTTGAGAACATTCTCACTGCTCCAAAGAGAAAAATCCCGTCCCCCATATGCTCCTGTTATTGACACTTGGCACTAGTATAGTACCTTTGTCCTAATTGATGAAAGAATATTACAGTCTCACTGTTAATTATAGTCTATAGTTTGCATTAGTTTTTTTCTCATATACCACCCTATCATTGATCGCTTGTTATATTGCTGTACATTTGTTCTAGTTCATGGAATAACATTCTTATATATGTATTATTAACCATCGTCATCCTCCACAACAGGCTTCACTATGTTAAACAGTCCTCCTCTGGCTTTCCTTCTAGTGATATACATGGCTCTACACTTCCCCTTTAAACCACAATCACACCCATAATTCAGCACTGTTAATTGCACTAACAGTATATGCTGCCATCACCTTTATCCATTGCCAAACATTTACAATCAACGTTATTAAAAATTCTGCACAGGCCACTATACATTTTGGCATAACCTAAAAAGTTGTGTGGGGCAGAGCGTAAACTGTAATGTAAACTATAGTCCACTGTTAGTAGCGGTGCTTCAGTATATGTTCATCAATTGTAACAAATGTACCACACTAATGAAAGATATTGTTAGTGTGAGAAAGAGGGGGAGGGGATAGGGAATATGGGAATACTCTATGTTTTTTTGGTAACATTTATGTAGTCTTAAGCTTCTTTAAAAATTAAAAAAAAGTTAAAAATTCTACGCAAATTAAGCATCAGCCTCCCCTTCTCTACCCTCACTCTATTTCCTGCTAACCAGTACTTTAGATTTTAACTCCAAGTGTTTGCTCATTATAATTAGTTCATATTAGTGAGACAATACAATATCTGCCCTTTGTGTCTGGCTTATTTCGCTTAACATAATGTACTCAAGGTTCACCCATGTTGTCACATGCACCAGGGCTTCATTCCTTCTTATGGCTGAGTAATAGCCCATTGCGTATATGTATATACACCACATTTTGTTTATCCATTCATCAGTTGGACACTTGGGTTGTTTCCATCTTTTGAAAATTTTGAATAATGCCGCTGTGAACATTGGTGTGCAAATATCTGCTCACATCCCTGCTTTCATTTCTTCTGAGCATATACTCAGTGGCAGGATTGCCTGATATATAGATGGTAATTCTATAGTTAGCTTCCTGGGGAACTGCCAAACTGTCTTTCAAGGTGGCTGCACCATTCTACATTCCCACCAGCAGTGAATAAATGTTCCCCTTTCTCCAAATTCTCTTCAAATCCTTAGAGATTTCTGGGTTTTTTTTTTATAGTGGTCATTCTACTAGGTGTGAAATGATATCACAGTGTTGCTTTGATTTCCATTTCCCTGATAGCTAGTGAGGTTAAGCCTCTTCTCATGTGCTTTTTAACTATTTGTGTTTCCTCTTTACGAGAATGTCTATTCAACTCATTTGCCTATTTTTTCCTTAACAAATCAATTTTATTGCTACATATTAATAAAGCATAATCTACCCTAAGTGTACAATCAATGGTATTTGGTGTAATTACATATTTGTGTATTCATCATTCACTCATTCTTAGAGCACTTTCATTATTCCAATAAGAATAATAAAAAACAACCAAAACACATAACGTCTCAATCTCTCTATGCTTCCCTTGCCATACATAGCTGCTATTCTTTTTCTTTCTCTCTCGTGTATTTGCATTTATATTTTGTAATAACAGTCTTATATATGCAATATCACCCATATTTTTGGTTTACATGAGGTTTTACTCTCTTATAGAGTCCCATGTTATAGTTTTTTAGCTTTCCTTCTAGTAATATACATGACCTTAGACTTTCCCTTTCAACTACTGTCATTTCCACACAATAGTACTGCTAGTTGCAAATACCATGATATGCTTTAACCATTTGTATTCATTTCCAAAGATTTACAACCCTTTTTACCAGTTCCACACAGATTAACCCTTAGCTTTCCATTCTCTACTCTCCTTCTATTTTCTAGTGACCTGTAATTCAATTATTAACTTCATGAGTTTACACAGTATAATTTAGTTCATAATAACGTAATCATACATAATTTATCCTTTTGTGTCTGGCTTGCTTCACTCAATGTAATGTCCTTCAGGTTCATCCATGTTGTCATATGCTTTACGACTTCAGTTCTTCTTACCACTGCATAATATTCCATTTTGTGTATACACCACAATTTGTTTATCCATTCATCAGTTGATGGACACCTGAGTTGTTTCCATCTTTTGGCAATCGTGAATAATGCTGCTATGAACCTTGGTGTTCAGATGTCTGTCCATATCACTGCTCTCAGTTCTTCTGGGTATATACCTAGTAATGGTATTGCCGGGTCCTGTGACAAGTCCATATTCAACTTCCTTAGGAACTGCCAAACAGTCCTCCACAGTGGCTGTCCTATTCTACATACCCACCCACAATGAATAAGAGTTTCTATCTCTCCACATCCTCTCCAACATTTACTGTTTTCCAACTTTTTAATAGTGGCCAGTCTAATAGGTTTGAAATGATATCTCATTGTAGTTTCGATTTTTTAACCTATTTTTAAAAATTAGGTTGTTTGTCTTTTTATTTTTTGAATTGTAGGATTTATTTATTCTGGTCATTAAGCCCTTATCAGGTATGTGGTTTCCAAATATTTTCTCCCATTGAATCGGCTGCCTTTTCACTTTCTTGACAAAGTCCTTTGGAGCACAAAAATATTTAATTTTGAGGAGGTCCCATTTATCTGATTTTTCCTTTGTTGCAAATGCTTTGGGATTAAAGTCTAAGAAACCGTGGCCTACCACAGGATCCTGAAGATGCTTCCCTACATTTTCTTCTAGGAGTTTTATGGTCCTGGCTCCTATATTTAGGTCTTTGATCCGTTTTGAGTTAATTTTTGTATAAAGTGAGATAGGGGTCCTTTTTCAATCTTTTGGATACGGCTATCCAGTTCTGCCAGCACCATTTGGTAAAGAGATTATACTGTCCCAGTTGAATTGATTTGGTAGTCTTGTCAAAAATCAATTGACCATAGATGTGAGGGTCTATTTCTGAACTCTCAATTTGATCCCATTAAATTGATTTATCCACATGATCTAGTTTTAAACTCCTCATCAGGTTCTGTCCTCAAGACTGAATAGTCACTTAGTAAGACCTCTTATGTTTTTCAGAGGGGTTAAATTACACTGTGTGTCTTCTGACCATTTTCTCATGCATACTGAAGAAGGGATTGATTCTTATCTCAAGAGAAAAGCTGGATTTTGATGCAACTTTTAATTCCAGATTCTGTGATTCTCCATCTGGGATCATTCATTTTGTTCTTTTAAGATATGCTTTTCTATGAACTTAATTGTATTTGGATTCTTGATGAAACTTTCTATAAGTTCTAGTATTTTTTATGCTTGGAGTTCAGTACTGAACACAGCTATTTGTATTTTAATATTCTGTGGGCTTTTGAAATTCAGTGCTTCCTGTACTGAACTCTTCATTATCCTTCTCACCCCCATATCAAATTCTTCTCCAGTGTTCCAAAATTCAGGAAATTATCCCTCTTTCTGCCAAATGCCCTGACAGGAAAACTGGGAAGTGGCCTTGATATTTCATTGCCAATCACCACCCTGTCCACATTCAGTCTAACACCAAAACCTAATTCTACCTCAGAATGTATGTGTGTGTGTATATATATATAGTTCTATTTATTTCCATCTGTAGTGGGTTGAATGTTGGCCCTTCAAAAGTTATACCTATGTCTCAGAAACTGTGAATGTGACCTTAATTGGAAAAAGTGTCTTGCAGATGTATTCACCTTAAGGATCTTGAGGTGAAATCACTCTGGATTATCCAGTTGAGCCCTAAATATATGACCAGTGTCCTTATAATAGACAAAAGAGGACAAGAAAGGGAAGAAAGCCAAATGAAAATGGAGGCCAAGATTGGAGTTATACAGCTACAGTGTAACGTGACAATGAATATTAGCTACTGCTATTTTTTCTCTTTCACATTTCTGCCAAAGCAATCTTAAGAAAGATTTTCTGAGTGTATCATTCCCATGCAAAATGACTTCAATGACTTCCTATGAACTTTTAGAAAAATATTTTATTTTTTTTATCAGTGTTATAAATTATTATGTTAATACAAGAAAATAACTAAAACAACAATAAATATGCTTTGGTACATGGTTACACCCCACCCCTCTCTTATTTTTGTTCATTCCTCAATCTTGAGGGATTTGGGATGATGTCTGCTCTGTCTGCTTCCTGCTGAAAGGTAACTTAGCTATTATGGGGCAGAGGAAAAGAATTGCTTTGCTACAGTTGAAGATACCCCTTGGTTTTAGGATGGGACTGGTCAATCATCATCATTTTGTTATCTGTCCAGGGCAAGCCCGTAGGACTGGAGAATAGGAGTTGGTTGCAAATCGGCTGGGTTTTAGGGCTCAACCAGCATATGGATAATCTGAAGGTTTAAGTATCTGAGAAATATATTTCACAGGTACATTGAAAATTATAGGTTCAAATAAAAATAACAGAAGAATCATATTAGGGGACTTATAAGTAAGTGTAACTATGTTATATTGGAGAAATAGATTTTCATATATTCCTAGATAGGGCCTGCTGAGGGGGGGTTGCCTATGGTGTCCAGATGTCCCTAGATCCCTCAGGAGAACTTTTTGTTTGAGACTTTGTTTCCTGTGGGAGTTTGTGAAATCTGCCTGAGACCTGCATAAGTGTATCCTCTAGAATGTCTTCCTCTATGAAACTTCTTAGCCATAAAAATTCTGTTTTATTTAATATTTCCCCCTTTTGGTCTAGGTCATTCTCCAAATGCAGCTCTGATTAATGCTTAGTAATTATCCCTTGGTGCCAGGGAGGCTCATCCCTGGGATGAACTTCCATCTTGATGATAGCATTGCATTTCATCATTGACTGAGAACTGATAGACTTCCACATTCCACTAAGGAGAACTAATCATTTTGGCCTAGTCTCAGTTCATTAGAATGAAGAGTCCAGAGGTCCGTATAACCTAGTAATTAAGATTTAAGCTCTGAAGTAGGGCTTGCTGGGATTGATTACCAGCTCTCCCATTTCCCAACTATATATTGGGCAAATCACAAAGCCTTTCTAGACTTCTAGTTTGCTTATCAGTCGGATGGCATTATAATAGAGATATCAGGATTAAATGAGATGTTCCATATTTAAAGGGGGAAAATCACAGTGCAGTGCCTGATGCAGAGTAAGTATTCAATGAGCACAGTATTCCTTTAGAGTCAACATCTATTGATTATTCATTGAGAACAGCAATGCTCTCGGAGTTCTCTATCTGTGGTGTCTGTTCAGAGTCTCACAGATTTGGTGCCTGGGATGTAGGAATTTGGTACAGCGGAATCCCATTCAAAGCATACCAGTTGATTCTAAGGCATGGAATCCATAGACCATGACTTAAGAAGACTTCTGTTGCCACATTTTTACATAGAGAAAGTGTGAATGTAAGCATTTTGGAATGAGTGTAATTGAACATGCACCCAAAATTTTGATTAAAAAATTTCTAAGGACTGCTAAGTTGCTTAAATGAAATGGACAGAAATTCTTAGAACACATTAGTAAGAATTTCTTAGAACACAAATAATAAGGACAGTTGAGACGCAGAAAATCCAAGGAAATTGTAGGAAGAACTGTTCATAACCTCAAGTCCAGCTGGCACATATCAAGAACTGTAAAGGGTCAAAAGATCCAAGATGGCATTGGAGTAGCTCAGGCAGGACACAGCTCTTTTGCAAAACAGATTGTCCAGGAGGACTGGGGACACAGAGATGGAGAGGCCAAAGGGAAAACCATGAGTTGATATTCCTGCAGCTGGGAACGCCTCCCATCCCAACCTTAGTGTCGTCCGTCCCCTCCCCTCCCCCCCCCCCCCCCAAGCAAACAGGCTTGGTCGGTAAAACCTGCAGCCGAGTGGCCTGAGAAGGGAAAGGACAGATTTCATTCCTGGGAAGAGGGAGGGTGTGGCCGAGGACTGACAGTGGTTTCTCTATGGCAAATGTAACTACCATAACTTGCTAGCTCAGAAGAGGTAGTGGAATTTGAAAGATTCATCTCTGTAGAGGGGTTTGCCAAGAAGTGTTATTTGCTGGCCAGCTGGGAAGGTGAAGGAAGACAGACTGGTCTCTCTAGATTCTTTCCAGGCACAGTAGACCTGGTCCAGCCCCGTTAGCGGCACTCTGCCACAGTTTTACTGACTACTTAAAAAGGGCAATATTAAAGTTTTAGAAAAAACTAAACTAAAAATCAAAGAAGAGCTGTGAAATAAAACCACTAGGAAAAATCGAGAAATTGATTATAGAGCAAAATCATCACCATAAGCAGATGCCTACATATCAACAAAAGATAACAACCCATAGTAAGAAACAGGAAGATATGACCCTATCAAAGGAACAAGCCAACAGTCTAGAATGAGACACAGGATTTAAGACAACTAATAAATGATGTTTAAACAAACCTCCTTCATCAATGTAAGGAAACGAAGTAAAATATGATTAAAGTGATAAAGAATATTAAGGTGAGACTGTGTGAACATAAAGAACAACTTGAAAGCCTGCAAAAGTTTTACAGAAAACTGTAAAACATTGCTGAAAGTAACCAGTGATGATCTAGATAAAGGGAAGGATATTCTGTGTTCATGGGTTGGAAGACTATCATTAAGATGACAATGCTAACCAAACTGATCTACAGATTTAATGCAATCCTGATAAAAATTCCAATATCCTCCTTTGTAGAATTGGAAAAGCCAATTATCAAATTTATCTGGAAGGGTAAAGGCCCCCAGATAGCCAAAAATATCTTTAAAAAGAAGAATGAATTTGGAGGACTCTCATTATCAGACTTTAAAGAATATTATCTAGTGGCAGTGGTAAAATCAGCCTCGTATTGATATAAAGATAGACAGATTAACCAATGTAATCAAATTGAGAGTTCAGAAATAGACCCTCACATCTATGGTCAAGTGATTTTTGACAAGGCTCTCAAACCCACTTAGCTGGATTAGAATAGTCTATTCAAAAAAATGGTGCTGGGAAAACTGAATATCCATATCTAAAGGAAAGAAAGAGGACCCTTCTCTCATACCTTATACAAAATTTTATTTAAAATGGATCAAGGTCCTGAATATAAAAACTGGAACTATAATATTCTTAAATGAAAATATAGGGAAACAGCTTCAAGATATTGTGGTGGTTGGTGGTTTCTCAGACCTTATATCCAAAGCATGGGCAACAAAAGGAAAAATAGATATATGGGACTATGTCAAAATTAAATACTTTTGTTCTTCAAAACACTTTTCAAGAAAGGTAAAAGGCAGTTTATTCAATGGGAAAAATGTTTGGAAACCATATATCTGATAAGGGATTTATCTCCATGTTATATTAAGAGATCACAGAACTTAATGACAAAATAACAAGCAACCCCATTAAAAAATGGGCAAAAGAATTGAACATTTTTCCAAAGTGGAAATACAAATGGCCAAAAGAAACATCAAAAGATGTTCAGGATCACTAGCTATTAGGGAAATGCAGATCAAAAATACAATGACATATCATGTCATACCATACAGAATAGCCATTAATAAAAGAACAGAAAACTTCAAGTGCTGGAGAGGATGTGGAGAAATAGAAACAGTCCTTCAATGTTGGTGGGAGTGAAAATGATACAACCTCTGTGGAAGACGATCTGGCAGTTCCTCAGGAAACTAAATACAGAACTTCCCTATGATCCAGCAATTCTACTGCTAGGAATATATCTAAAAGAACTGAAAGCAAGGATGCAAACAGGCTTTTGTACACCGATATTCATAGTGGCATTATTCACAATTGGTCTTTTAATGTGAAGGCTGAATGTATTAGCCAGAGGGGTGCTGATGCAAAATACCAGAAATCGGTTGGTTTTTATAAAGTGTATTTATTTGGGGTACAAGCTTAGAGTTACCGGGCCATAAAGTATAAGTTTCTTTCCTCACCAAAGTCTGTTGCTACGTGTTGGAGCAGGCAGCTACAGACCTTTGCCAGGGTTCAGGCTTCTTGGGTTCCTCTCTTCCCGGAGCTCCATTTCTCTCTGGGCTTAGCCCCTCTGTTTCTTTCACAAGGTCAGCTGTACACTATGAGGCTCTCTAGGCTTGCCTTTTTCTATAAGGCCAGTTGTAAACTCTTAGGTGAATGGCTCATCTCTATCCCAGGGCCTTCTCTCCTTCCTCACCAGAACTCCAACATCAGAACTGCTACTCAAAACTCCCTCTGTCCTTTGCCATGCCTTTTATATTTGATTCCCCCACCCACCAAGGGGTGGGGCTCAATGCCCTACTGACGTGACCCAGTCAACACCCTAATCATAACTTAATCATGCCCAGATTAACAGACCAGTTTACAAACATAATCCAATATCTATTTTTGGAATTCATAATTATATTAGACTGTCAAACTGCTACACTGAATATGCCAAGTTATTCCATCCTTTAAGAGAAAGAAATGTGAGCTTTCACCTACAGCAGGTGCACCATGAATTCTGTTACAGGTAACACATTTGGATAACTAATAATAATTAAAATAAGACTTTCATTATGGAAATTTTTAAGTGTACATAAAATAGAAATAAGTTATAATTTTTATGAAAATAGTTATTTATTTTATTAAATGCCACTAAATAGGAAGAAATACTGAACTGGAAATTAGGTGGACTGAATTATAAATCTGTGTATATCACTGATGATGATACTTACCTTGGGTAGGTATATTACTCAATTTTGGCTTCAATTTAACCCTTTCTTAAGTGGGAAAATTAGAATGTATTCATTCTTATCTCATAGATATATAAACACTCATGGAAAATATAGATGCAAAAATTAGTTACATTCTGAAGAAAATTTATTTACATACTCTTGTTTTCCTGTTATCTGTGATGTCTACTTTTACTGAAATATAGTGGTTTGGAGACTCAGAGATACATAATTTTCCCAAAATCTTGTACCTGAAATTTTCTTTCTTGCTAGTTAAAATATACTGTCCAGTTGATCAAATTCCTTTAATATACTTTAGACTAGATAAAGCTTAAAACCACATCTGTTGTTTTTAAGACTGATCATTTCAGTGAAATAAGTAATTATGAATTGATTTAATCATACCTTTCTATTTTTTCGGTTTAGGGTAAGAGGAACTATTATTTGAAGCAAGATCTAAAGAAATAGAACATTGCAATTGAGAGGAATTTTAGATATCATTCAACCAGTAATTTTCAGCACCCTAGTGATACGAATCACCTGTGGTTGTTGCTGACCGTATTACTACTTGGGCTCCTTCTCCAAGCATTGTGATGCAGTGGGTCTCTTTTTATCAATAGGGAATATTAGGAAAGATTGATGTAATCGAATATTTTTAACCTAAGATGTGCAAATTGAGATCTGCATTAGTTGAAGTTGGCCTGAATTCTCAGAGTTGGTCAGTGACAGAGCTAAGCCCACCCCCTCAGTCTTCTCACACATTGGCCATTTCTCCATTCCATTATCCTGGCCTGAAGATCAATGAGCTTACAAAACACATGCCTCCGCTACAACTTACACTGATTCCCCCATCCCACTCCATTCCCACACTAATTTGCTCTCTAGTCTCATTCTTCCCAATTAAATTCAGAAACCATTCAAGTTCCAGGGGCTGGCAAGCAGCCCAACGAAACACAGAGCTCCTATCAGAATTTGTTCCCAAAGATAATAACTTTAGGTGTCAGGGCTCAGTGTGGAATTTGGGCCTTTAGCATCAAAGATATTAATGACTTGCTAACTCTGGTCATTGTCTTGCTAGGATTTCTGTTTTATGGTTTGTTAACATGTTATCTAAGCTACATGGCTTTTCTTTATGAGCCATGAAAACTCCTATTGAGATACTATGGCAAAGATCCTTGAAAATCTGTAACTTCTTATGTTTATGAAGATAATTATTTTTTACTCAGTCTCCAAGTGGCTTGAAGTGGAATTAAAGTGTAAAAGACATGCTGGCTATATATCAGGTGTCAATATGCTTACACTATTCTTCAAATTCTGAAGCTCAATATATTAAGACTTTTTCCTGAAATTTCTTTTGTCCTTAGTACAGGAGAAGAGTCTGTACAGTATAATCTAGACTCTGTTGTCTTGGGTCAACAAGTTTTGTTCCTCATTTTATGTCAGATTTAAGACTTCTTAAAGGAGCTTTGATTTCTTTTTCTTCAAATTCTATTTTTGGACATCATATACATTTTTCATTTGAAAATATTTATTGCATATAATTCATATATGAACGTATATACACAATAAGTATATAGTAGAAATTATGAACTTAAAAAACAATCATAACATCATACAGGGCTCCCATATATCACTCCACCACCACCATCTTCATAATGCATTGTTATGAAACATTTGTTAGAATTATGAAAGAGCAATGTCAAAATATAACTACTAACTATAGTCCATATCTTACATTTGGTTTATTTTCCCCCAACCCATCCTAAAGTTTTTGGTTCATAAACCATGCAGTTTATCTAAAGGGTACAATCAGTGGCATTTGGTATAATCACAGAGTTATACATTCATTACTTTAATCAATATTAGAGCTTTTTCCTTACTCCAAAAATAGAAGAAAAAAAAACAGAAAACAAACCACTAAGATACTCATATGTTAGTGCCACTAATTACAAATTCTGTGATGTGCTTTCACTATTTCTATTCATTTCCAAATATTTAGAAACAACTTTTTGCTAATTCTGCATAGGTTAAGCCTCAGCTTTGCATTCTCTAACCACATTTTTTTGTCTGGTGACTCATATTCTAGCTATCGACTCCATGACTTTGTTCATGATGTTTAGTTCATAACAGATAAATCATACATATTTGTCCTTTTGTGCCTGGCTTGCTTCACTCAACGTAATGTCCCCCAGTTTCATACATGTTGTCATATGCTTCACAACTTCATTTTTTCTTAGAGCTGAATAATATTCCATCGTGTGTATATACCACAGTTTGTTTATCTGTTTGTCAGTCATGGACACCTGGGTTGTTTCCATCTTTTGGAAATTGTGAAAAATGCTGCTGTGACCCTCAGTGCACATATGTCTGTTCATTTACCTGCTCTCAGATCTTCTGGGAATATACCTAGTAGTGGTGTTGCTGGATCACATGGAAGATTTATATCTTACTTCCTTAGGAATCACCAGACAGACTTCCATAAGTGGCTGTACCATTCTAGATTCCCACCAACATTGAATAAGCATTCCGATTTCTCTATATCCTCTCCAACAATTGTAGTTTTCTTTTTTGTTAATAGTGGCCATTCTAGTAGGTGTGAAATGATATCTCATTGTAGGTTTGTTGCATTTCCCTAATATCTAGTGCTGAACATTTTTACTGTGTTTTTCATCATTTGTATTTTCATCATTTTCTTTTGTAGAAAAATGTCTAATCAGATACTTTGCCCATTTTTTAATTGGGTCACTTCTCTTTTTACTGTAGAGTTGTAGGATCTCATCATATATCATGGATATTAGATCCTTTCCAGATGTGCGATTTCCAAATATTTTCTCCCATTGACAAGGCTGCCTTTTTCACCCTCTTCACAAAGTCCTTTAAGGTGAAGGTTAATTTGGAGTAGGTCCCATTTATCTATTTTTTTTCTTTTGTTGTTCGTGCTTTTGATATGTTTTTTTTTAAAGATTTGTTTATTTTATTACATATCTTCCCTCCCCCCCACTGCGGCGATGCGCCAAGACTGGTCACTGCGCAGGCATGGCTTTCCCCGCTTGTGGGCGGCTTCTGCTTCCATTCATGGCCAGCTCTGCTTCAGTTCGCGGGTGGCTGGCTGTGCTCCATTTGCGGGCGACCTGCCCTGCCCGTGGTGGCTTTTGCCTGTCCGTGGCAGCTTTTTGCCCTGCCCACGGTGGCTCTGGCCTGCCCATGGCGGCTTGCCCTTCTCAAGGCGGTCTGCCTGCTAGGAGAGGTCCCTGGGAACTGAACCCGGGGCCTCCCATGTGGTATGCCGGTGCCCTATCCACTGGGCTATCCAGCCGGCCCCTCGATATAAGTTTTAAGAGACCCCTACCTACTACAGGGTTTTACAAATGTTTCTCTACATTATCTTCTAAGAATTTTATGTCACTGGCTTTTATAGTAGGTCTTTGATCCATTTTGAGTTGATTCTTGTATAGGGAATGAGATAGGGGTCCTCTTTCATTCTTTCGGTTATGGATATCCAATTCTCCCAGCACCATTTGTTGAAGAGACTGTTCTGTCCCCGAAAAGTAGACCTAATAGGCTTATCTAAAATGAGTTAACCATAAAGGTGTGAGTATATTTATGATCTCTCAATTTGAGTCTTTTGATCAATGTCTATCTTTATGCTAATACCATGCTGTTTTGACCACTGTAGCTTCATAATATACTTCAAGGTCAGACATATGAGTCCTCCAACTTCACTCTTCTTTTTTTTAGAATGATTTTTGGCTGTCCAGGACCCCTTGCCCTTCCAAATAAATTTGGTAATTAAATTTTCTATTTCTGTAAAGTAGGCTGTTAAATTTATAAGTTGAATTTATAAGTCAGTTGGGTAGAATTGACATCTTCATGATGTTTAGTTTTCTAATCCATGAACACAGAATGTCCTTTCAATTTGTTTAGTTCTTTGATTTCTCTTAGTAGTATATTGTAGTTTTCTTAATACAGAAACTTTACATTCCTGGTTAAATTAATTCCTAGATATTTGAGTCTTTTTATTGCTATTGTAAATGGAATTTTTTTCTTGATTTCCTCCTCAGCTTGCTTATTAATAGTATATAGAAACACTACTGATTTTTGCATGTTGATCTTATATCTTGCCACTTTGCTGAACTCATTTATTAGCTCTAATAGCTAAGTTGTAAATATTTCAGAATTTTCTAAATATAGGATCATGATATCTGTGAATAGTGACAGTTTTACTTCCTCTTTTCCAATGTGCATGCCTTTTATTTATTTTCTTGCCTAAGTACTCTAGCTGGAACTTCTAACACAGTGTTGACTAACAGTGGAGACAGTGGGCATCCTTGTCTTGTTCCTGATCTTAAAAGCTTTCAACCTCTCCCCATTGAGGACAGTATTGGCTGAGGGATTTTCATACATGCTGTTTATTGTGTTGAAGAACTTTCTTTCTCTACTTATCTCCTGGAACTTCCAGAAAGATGGAAGATTAGAGAGGAAGAAGTTTCACTTCTTTCCCAGAAAAATAGCTAGTGAACAGGCAGAAACTGGAAAAATGTTCTAGGTCTTAGGACACCAGGGAATGGCTAGACACCGCCCAGAAGAGAGAGGGGCAAAGGAAAGGATTCTCGGCTATCTGGAAAAATCCTGTGAGTAAAGCTGCAGTGGTTGCTTTTCTCAGGGCTCTGGCAGGTATCTACGGACTGATGGGGTTGTAGGGGCCCTTCTCCTCAAGAAAAGGGAAAGGGATGGACACAGCCCATGGCAAATTCATATTTGGGCCTGAACTTGGTCACACTTCCAGGCCAGGTGGAGCCCTGACATGGTTTTCCCTGAGACCTGGTGGGAGCTAAAGATAATTTGCTTTCTCAAACACCCTCCTTACTGCCCTGGGTTGACTGTGGAGGCTGCAGAGGGAGGAAGAGTGTGGCTGGCCAAGGGAGAAAAACAGCTTCTAAGAAAGTTTGTTTGAGAGGCTTGGCCCACCCTGAGGACATTGCTTCTGTACCACCCACCCTTGGAGGAACACTGAATGCATTCTTCCCTAGCATCTGGGGCCTGAGCTGAGAGGTCTGCTGAAGCCCGCCATCTGCTGGCAGACAAGAAAAGTGCGCACAAAGAAGGGAAAAATAGTAAGAAATAAAAGAGGCAATCTGATGCCTTTACTGCCCACCCCCCCAATGCCCCTTGGAAAATGAACCCCATTACCGGATCCTTAGCCCTGGTTTGCACAGTTAAACAGGGCCAATCCTAAATGTCTAGAACACATTGAAACAAGAATCAAAGAACAGTGATAGTACACAGCTACTTAACAATAAATCCCTAAGCAAGAGAGAGAAACTGATCATCAGAGTAAATTCAGTATCACAATCAGATGCCTAGACATCAGAAAAAAATGTCAAGGAAGAAATGACTTAGGCAAAGAAACAAATCAAAGCCCCAGATGAGACGAAGGACTTGAAACCACTAATCAATGATATACATACAAATCTTCTAAATCTAATCATGAGTTGAAGGACAACATGGCTAAGACAGTGGGCAAGCACAAAGAAAATTTTGAAACCTTGAATAGAAAAATAACAGAGCTCATGGGAATGAAAGAAATAATAACTGAGATAAACAATAAAATAGAGACATACAACAGCAGATTTGAAAAGAACAGAGGGAGAAAAGAATTGAAAAAAATGAGCAGGGGCTCAGGGAGTTGAATGATAGCACAAATTATACCAACATACATGTTATGGGAGTTCCAGAAGGGAAAGAGAATGGAAAATAGGCAGAAAGATTATTTGAGGAAATAATGGTCGAAAATTTCCTAACTCTCATGAAAGTCATGTATATGTGTCCAGGAAGCACAAGACACTCTAATTAAAATAAATCCAAATAGACATCCCCCTAGACACACAATATTTAGAATGCCAAAGATAAAGAGAAAATTCTGAAAGAAGCAAAGGAGAAGTGAAATATTACATGAAAGGGATGTTCAGTAAGATTTAATGTGGATTTTTCTTCAGAAACCATGGAGTCAAGATGGCAGTAGTATGATATAATTAAGGTACTGCCAGCCAAGAATTCTATATCTGGCAAAACTGTCCTTCAAATATGGCAGTGAGTTTTAAATATTCACAGAAAACAGAAATGAAAAGATTCTGTAAACAAGTATCCAGCTCTGCAGGAAATACTAAAAGGAATTCTGAAATGAAAAAAGATAAGGGAAAAGAGAGAGGCTTGGAGGAGAGTGTAGAAAGGGTGACCAAAAGGATAAAAAGACTTACAAAAATAAGATATGACATATGAAAGCCAAAGGATAAAATGGTTGAAGTATGTAACACCTTTAGAGTCATGATATTGAATGTTAATGGACTAAACTCCCCAATTGAAGGCATAGGCTGACAAAATGGATACAAAAATATGAGCCATCCATATGTGGTCTGCAGAAGACTCACCTTAGACCCAAGGATGCAAATAGACTGAAAGTGAAAGGTTGGAAAAAGATATTTTATGCAAACAGTAACCAAAAGAAACAGGGGTAGCTATACTGGTATTGGGCAAAATAGACTTTAAATGCAAAAACTGGTAAGAGATGAAGAAGGCCATTGTATATTAAAAAGAGGAACAATCCACCAGGAAGGAGTAAGTCATAAATATCTATGCACCTATCAGGGTGCCCAAAAATACATGAGGCAAACTCTGGCAAAACTGAAAGGAGAAATAGATGTTTCTACAATAATAGATGGGAACTTCAACATGACACTCACATCAATCGATTGAAAAACTAGACAGAAGATTAACAAGGAAACAGAACTTGAAAAATATGATAAATGAGCTGGACCTGACAGACATATACAGAACATTGCACCCCAAATCAGCAGGTTATACATCTTCTCAAGTGTTCATGGATCTTTCTCCAGGAGAGACCACATGTTGGGCCACAAAACTCTTCTCAATGAATTTAAGAAGATTGAAATTATACAAAGCACCATCTCTGATCATAATGGAATGAATCTAGAAATCAGTAATAAGCAGGAAAGGGGAAGATTTATAAATATGTGGAGGTTAAATAACACACTATTAAATAATCTGTGGGTCAAAGAAGAAATTGCAAGAGAAATTAGTATATATCTCAATATGAATGAAAACAGGAACACAACTTATCAAAAATTATGGGATACAGCAAAGGCAGTGCTGAGAGGGAAATGTATAGCCCTAAATGCCTATATTTAAAAAGACAGCTAAAGTCAAACACCTAACTGAACACTTGGAGGAACTAGAAAGAGAACAGCAAACCAATCCCAAAGCAAACAGGAAGAAAGAAATAACAAACAGAAAGAAAGAAATAACAAAGATTAGAACAGAAATAAATGAAATTGAGAGCAAAAAAAAAAAATTAGAAAAAATCACAACTGAAAGCTTGTTCTTGGAGAAGATCAATAAAATTGACAAACCCTTAGCTAGACTAACAGAAAAAAAGAAAGAAGATGAAAATAAATAAAATCAGGTATGAAAGGGGTGACATTACAACTGACCCCACAGAAATAAAAAGGATCATAAGAGTATATTTATGAGAAACTCTATGCCAACAAATTAGACAACCTAGATAAAATGGACAAATTCCTAGAAATGTGCAAACAGCCTACATTGACTCTGCAAGAAATACTGGAACTCAGCGAACCAATCACAAGAGATTGAATCAGTCATGAAAAATCTACCAACAAAGATAATTCTAGGACCAGGTGGCTTCACAGGTAAATTCTACCAAACATTTTGAGAATATTTAATAATAATCCTGTTTAACCTCTTCCAAAAAATTGAAAAGGAGGGAAAATTACCCAACACATGTTATAAAGCCAACATCATCCTAATACCAAAGCCAGATAAAGTTACTGGAAGAAAAGAAAATTACAGACCAATCTCTCTAATGAACATATACAAAAATTCTCAACAAAATACTTGCAAATTGAATCCAACAGCGTATTAAAAGAATTATACACCATGATCAGGTGGGTTTTATTCCTGGTATGCAAGGGTGATTCAATATAAGAAAATAGATTAAGGTAATAAACCACATTAAGAAATAGAAGGAAAAAACCACATATCATCCTGATTGACAGAACAAAGGCATTTAACAAAACCCAGGGCCCTTTCTTGATTAAATAAAAACAAACTTCAAAAGATATAATACTTTTTAAACTCAGTTTTCCACAGTTTCCATATAGCCCTTGTAATTGCAAGCATCTATTACCTGCCTTTTCACCATTTATATCATGGGGCAGGGAATATTCTGATTGCTTGCAATGGATCTGCTTCTGAGTAGTTCGTCACTACTTCCACATGAGAATATGGGTGAGTATTTGGGGGGAAAATGTAGGAGGCAAAAGAGATTCCTTTTAAGTATATTTGATGTTTGGTGTTAGAGGACAAATACCAAAATGTATCTAAGAGTTCTGATGTTTATCCAGAGGTTTGTCAAAGTCAGGAAAGACAGATATGTCAGAACTCAGATAAGGAGCCACATTGAGAAGGGCTTGCAAGGAAAGGGGAATATAAAGAGCTGTGGCATAGGACTGGCAAATGGATGATAGTCCATAAGTGTCCTGGTTTGAGTCTTTTGTGGACTCCAGAAAATTCTGTTCTTAAAGCTCACCCATCCTGTGCATGTAAACCTAATCTATGTGGACCTTTTTGTTAGATGCTGTTGAGAACTTTTGATTAGATCACTTTTGAATAGATCACTTCAGTTAGGTGCCTTTGATTAGATTGCAGGATCCAGGGGGGGATCTGAATCCTTTATTAGAGTCCTAATAAAAGGTGGAGAAAACAGAGGAAGAGCTGCATTTTATCCTGTCATGTGAGATAGGACTCTAGCCTGGAGGAGAATGTAGAGACCGGCTACCATTTTGTCTTGCCATGGGGCAGGAGTCAAGGATCACCAGCAGCCAACCCTTGGTGAGACAGCATCTCTGATGATGTCTTGATTTGGACATTTTCACGCCTCAGAACTGTAAGCCTTTACCTAATACATTCTCATTATAAAAGCCAACCCATCTCTGGTACTTTCATTGGTAGCCTGTGGCAAACTAAAACAAGTAATTTTAGCTATGGGAAAATGAGGTTGATTTAAAGGGCCTGGGATAGGATAGTCACTGAAAAGATACATAATATACAGCTCATTTCCTAATATGATTTAAGTGTATATGTGGCCCTAACATACTTGTTCAAAGAGCTCTACTATATTATTTCAATCTTCATAATTACCATATAATCCTCACCCCTTCCCCCTTTTTTCAAAAAAGCTGCACATATGTTTCTTTCTTGGGAACACTTTTTTTTTTTTTTTTTTGAGATACTGGAGCCAGGGACTGAATCCTGGACCTCATATATAGGAAGCCGAGGCTCAACCACTGAGCCACATTGTCTCCCCTAAGTTGTTTTTTTTGTTTTTAGGAGGCACTGGGGACCGAACCCTGGACCTCCATGTGGGAAGCAGGCGCTCAACCACTTGAGCCACATCTGCTCCCAACATTTATTTTTAACGGGAGAGTGATGGAATAGGCATTCTCCATTGGTAAGGTAAGACACTTTTACTTGGCTTCATGTAACATAGGATCAACACATTTATTAACTGTGCCCAGTATTAAGTAAGTCTCTCAGCTCCAAGCTAACACTTCTCTTCTCTGTACATTTGAAATCTAGAAGTTGAGGCATAGCCTTAGCGGTCGTGGTGTGACCCATCCTGGTAAGTTTCTGAGAAAGTGGAATCATAATGGCTATGCTTTTAAGGGCTGGGCTGGTTGTCTGGTTTCAACCTCTCTTCCTCTTGAAGCACTCCTGAGAGTAGTTTCAGGCTGCCTGTTAGTGATAAGTAATTCACTACTCCACGGGGTACCAATTATTCCATAGGCTTTCCCCTTATATTCAGTTGCCTCTTGGTAATTTCCATCCATTTCTCCCAGTTCTGCCCTTAGAAAGGATATAAAATTAATCTATCTTCATATAAAAAACCCTTCAAAAATTTAAAGACAGACACACTGTATGCTCTGTATTTTCTCTCTATACAAAACACCCTAAGTCTTCAACTTTTATCTCCTGGTGTCATTTTCATATTCTTTTTACATAAAGGATATTTAATGAACTCTAATCATCTCACAGTGAAGTATGATTTCCTTCTGGCATAGTTACTGCCTATTTAAAAATATGCATTTGAATTTTGCCTGAGATTGTTTTCAGGCTCTTGCTGGATAGACTGTAATCCATCCTATTTACCTTTTTGAATATAGTTCAAAATTGGTTTGCTTTCTCCCTTTATTTCCATGTCCTGAATACCTTATGGAGTGAGACCCCAAAACGTCTATTTTAAGGCAGCCTGAGGTGGCAGAGTTCATTTGGGTGAAGATGGGGAGTGGGGATTTTAATGGGCCTTCTAGATATGCAGCGCCTGAGAAAGGAGGAGCTTGGGAAGTTGGGAACTAAACTTTTCTACCGAAAAAGTAAGAAGGGACTTCTGCCCCTGCTATGCTGAGAATATAGGAGGTTAACTGGTTTTCCCTCAAGAATAGTGATTATCATATTTTAATGAGCCTGCAGATTACCTGAGTATCCTTTGAAATGCAGATTCTAGTTCAGTAGGTCTGGAGTGGGGTGGAGTCTGTGCATTTCTAATAAGCTCCAGGTAGAATTGATTCCATTACTCCATGGACCCCACTTTGAGCAGTAACATCCAATAGAGATGTAATGCAAGTGATAAATGTCAGCTATATATGTAATTTTAAATTTTCTAGCAGTCATGTTAAAAAATTAAAAAGGACAAAATGTAAATAGGTGAACTACGTTTTATTAATATATTATATTTAACCCAGTATATTGAAAGCATTGTCATTTCACTATGCAATCAGTATAAAAATTATTAATGAAGTATTATAAATTCTTTTATTTTTCATAAAAAGTGCTAGCAATTTGGTATATATTTTACATTTAAAGCATATCTCATAGTGGAAGAGCCACATTTCAGTGGCTCATTAGCCACATGTGCCCACTGGCTACTATACTGGGCCACACAGTTCTAGAGCTAGAGATTCGGTTCTCTTGGAACCTGGAAATCACATAAATAACTAATATTATTTGAGTGCTTTCATTGTTCATGGTACTGCTATGAGATCTATGCACCATATATATGCTTTGGATGGATCATCTCTTAAGATCCTTACAACATCTCTATTAAGTAAGTAACACTAGTATCTCCCATTTTGCACATGAAGAAAGCCAGGCTTAGAGGTGGTGGCATCTGTCTTATAGTCAGACTGGCAGGATTGGGATTTGGATTTAGAGAGGCTGACTGTGGAGCACAGGTTCTTTTTTAAACAATTTTCTTGAGATATATTCATACATCATATGGTCCATGTAAAGGGTACAATCAGTGACTTTTGTTATAATCACAGAGTTGTGCATTCATCACTGCAATCAATATTAGAGCATTTTCATCACTCCAGAAAGAACCTCCCCATGACAGTTTGAAGTTATTTTATGAATCCCAAAAAGAAAAGATTATATTCTTGAACTAATCCATTCCTGTGGGTGTGGGGCCCTTTTGATTAGACTACATCGGTGAGATGTGACTCAGGTTGTATTTCCACCCTTACTGGAGTCTCACATAAACGGAGGCATGGAGAGAAAGGACACAGCAAAAGGAAGCTGCCATTTTGTTCCTGCCATGTGAGAGAAAGGAGAAAGTTGAGAGAGAGAGAGGACTCCAGGTTTGCCTAGAGGTGCGAAAGGACAGAAAAGCCCCAAGGGGTTGAGAGAGGTCCCAGAGTCTGGAACCAGCAGAGCACAGAGGCACAGAAAGAGGTCCCCAAGGGGCTAGGCCCATAGATCAGCTCAAGGCTGAGGAGATGAGCCTGTCATATGCCTGATCGCCACAGGGCAGGATGCCAGGATCACTAGTAGCTGATTTTGGTGAGAAAGCATCTCTAATGCTGCCTTGATTTGGACATTTCATGGTCTTGGAACTGTAAGCTTTTACCCCAAATAATATTCCCATTATAAAAGCCAACCCATTTCTAGTTCTTTGCATTGGCAGCCTTGTGGCAAACTAAGATACCCTTTACCCCCCAGCAGTCATCTCTCAATCCCTCTATCTACCCCCACCATAAATATCTACCAATCCAATTCCATCTCTACAAATCTATCCATATTTACAGTTTATATAGATAGTCAAACAATATGCAGTACTTTGTATCTGGTTTCTGTCTCCTAGCATAATTTTCGTTGTTTTAACAATTGTTGAAAAATATTAATATATTACTATATACTGTAGTCTGTAATCTGCTGTAGCTATACCTTCATACAAATATACCCCATTATTACCATCCTACAATATCAACACATGTTTGTTCTGACTTATGGAAGACAATTCTTATATTTGTACAATTAACCATGTTTACTGTCCGCAGCAGTGTTCACTATGCTACACAGTCCCATGTTTCATCCTTTAGCTTTCCTTCTAATGACATAAATTCTCCCTTTCAACCACAATTTTATTTCCATGTTGGTGCTCCTAATTACATTCACTCTAATGTGCTATCATCAACTCTCTCCACTTCCAAACATTTACAATCAACCTTATTACAAATTCTGCAAAAAGTAAGCCTCAGCTCCCCATTCTCTATCTTCATTCTGTCTTCTAGTGACCAGTCACCTAGCTATTAACTCCATTACTTTTGGAGCACAGGTTTGTAACTAGGGGCCTCTGAGGGGAGCCGGTCCTCCAGAATGGGAGCAGAGCTGCCTCAAGTGAAAGAAAGAGCAGGCAGTCCTGATACTTCTCTGTGAAGGGTGTGTCTGCTGAACTTTAGGGGTCGTGTTGTCTGACAGACTTCAAAGTTTCTTTTCATGTAATCTAATTTCCTTATGTCTCCTTAGGCCTTCAGTAATGTTGATTAACTTCTACAGCTTAGTCCCAAGAGCCTCCTGTTGACAGTGCCGTGGGGGCTTAAGGTTGGTGGGGAGGTGAGGTGGCTTCTGTGCACAAACTTCCAGTTGTGTGGCCCAAGGGGGCAGGGACACCTGGGCCTGAGGGAGGAGCCATCCAGAGGAGTATGGGACTAGCCTGTGGACTCAGGACATGAATTCTCACTCTGGGGGAATCTTCAAACCCGTTCCCAGGGGCCAGGCCTACTACAACCACAGGGATGAAAACTTGAATAATTTTGTTGCCATACCAAAGGGAGGCAGCAAGCCTTGTGGGCCTCTTTCTTACATCTCAGCAGTAGTTGGGACATCACTTATAAAAATTCTCTTTCTATTTTAGGCTGTAATTTACCTGGAGCAGGATGCTCGATTTTATTTTGAAAAGCTATGTGATTTCTCTCTATTTTAGATTTTGAGTCTCTCTTAATCAAGTTGTTTCTGCCCTATTCAGACATAGACAAGGATTTCAGTAATAACAGCAATGAAGGTTTGAAAGGTAAATGCTTGTGTTTCCTGGCTGCCAAAGCAAACACCGTGTAGTTGGTTGGCTTAATCAATGCGAATTTATTGGTTCACAGTTTTGAGGCTAGGACAAGTCCAAAATCAAGGTGTCATCGAGGAGATGCTTTCTCCCAGAGGCCTGTGACATTCAGGGGCTGACTGCCAGTGATCCTTGGTTCTTGGCTTTTCTGTCTCATGGCAATGCACATGGCGGCCTCTCCTGGCTTCTCAGTTCCGACTTCTAGCTTCTTCCCTGAGGCTTTCTGTCTCTGTGTATCCTTCACTATGAAGCCTTCAGTAATAGGATTAAGACCTACCCTGATTCAGTTAGGCCACACCTTAACCAAAATAACCTCATCAAAGTGTCATATTTATAATAGATTCACACCCTCAGGAATGGATTAAGTTTAGGAATATGTTTTTTTCTCGCGTGCAGAGCTTGAAGCTACCACAGTAAATTACTGCACATAGAGCCTAAGACAGCAGGTTCTGGACTTGGAATGCTGTGTTCTGACTCTGGCAGTATTTTTTTTTAAACGTCTCTTCATGTCTTTTGTCCATTTTTAATTAATTAATTAATTTTTATTTATTTATTCCCCTCCCTCTTGTCGCTTGTGCTTGCTGTCTGCTTTTCTCTGTCTAATCACTGCGTGTTTCCTCTGTGTCTGCTCGTCTCCCTTTGATGCATCATCTTGCTGCATCAGCTCTCCGTGGGTGTAGGCCAGCTTGCCCTCACCAGGAGGCCCTGGGAACCGAACCCAGGGCCTTGCATATAGTAGATGGGAGCCCAACCACTTGAGCCACATCTGTTTCCCTCTGGCAGTATTTTTACCTAGCTCTGTGCCCTAGATAAAGATGCTTATCCTATGTGAACCTCAGTTTCCACAACTGTAAAATAAGGAAGCTAACAATGTCACTTGCCTCCCAGGGCTGTTGTAAGTATCATATAATATAAGAAACATAAAATGCGTATCTCAGTATGTGGCACTTAGAAAGTACTCAATAAATGTTAACTCTTATAATATTGTTACCATGCATACCCTTGTATATCATCATTCTATTTATCCAAGCTGAAAAACCATCCAGCCCTTTTATTTATTTTTCTTAACGTAAACTTTTAAAGTTCCTCTCCCTCTCTTTTTGGTTTTCTTTAGAATTTTTACAGGCCAAGTTTATTCCAAGCATTTGCCCTTGTAACATTATTATAATGGCATTCTAAAGCCACTAATATTTGTTCTTGGCTGTGTTCCCCACTTAGAAAATTTGTGCACACCATTACAGAATTGCAAATTGGAGGTCTCTGTATAGCTCCCAAGACTCCCACTTTGGAACTTTATTCTTTTGAATTCACATTGACTTTCTTGCAGTTTGGGGATCAGAAATCCTTTAGGGGGTAGCCTACACCTTAGAATGCATTTCTTCTTAAAAGAAAAGCCCATGGGCACTCTCTGGCTTTTATCTAATGCTTTTAGAACTTGAAGTTCTAAACTCTAGGGTACATGTCTAGCTGAGCCCACTGTGTCTATCACAGACTCCAAAGGAGTTTGTAGGGAGACTCAGGAGCAGCTGGACCATATGAGGGTGCTCCTCCCCTCTTGACCCATCTCCATCTTGGAACAAGACACTGTCTCAGAACACAGTCTCCAAATACAGCCCAATGATGCAATGATTTCATTAGAAATGGATGTTTTCCTGAAGATTTGGGGAATGCAAGAACTAATAAGTCGTATCCTACATCAAGCTCATTAATTTAATAACATTGTCATTGGACCATTAGACACATTCTTCTTCCTCTGCTATCATCTTCCTTTTATTGAAGCATAATTTACATACAATAAAATATTCAGATTATAAGTGTATGTTTTGAAGGATGCATATCAAGACATTCTGCCTGCAGTAAGTTCCCTCCTCTCTTTTTAGAGTCAATTCCCATTCCATTTCTACCACATGCCCCCTGACTGGAAGCCACCATTCATCTGATTTCTACAACCTTGTATTAGTTTATCCTGCCCTAAGATTTTAAATAAATGGAATCACATAGTTTGTATTTTTGCATTGTCTTTCATTCAGTGTAATATTTCTGAATTCCTTCCATCTTTTTGCGGTATCGGTAGCATGTTCCTTTCATTGCTGAATAATATGTGAATGAATATTGCACAGTTTATTTATCCATTCTCCCGTCATGGACATCAGGATTGTTTCTGGGTTTTTTTTTTCTTTCTCCTATTTATCAATTTGCTGTAAACATTCTTGTACAAGGCATTTTGTGGACAATGCTATCAATTCTCTTGGATAAATACCTGGGAATATAATTGCTAGGCCATAGGGTGTGTATAGTTTTAAAAGAAGCATCCAAAACTTTTCCCCAATGGATTGTCCAATCTTGCACTCTTGCCAGCAATATAAGAGGGACTGGTTGCTCCATATCTTTACTGAAATATGGTCTTTTCAGCTCTTTCATGTTTGGCTATTTTGGTCGATGTGTGGTGTCTCATTGTGGTTTAATTTGCAATTCCCTGATGACTAATAATGTTGGACACTTTTTCATGTGCTTCTTGGCTATTTGTATAGATTTTATTTTAAAGTTGGAGTCTCTTTTCCCTGGAGGGGTTTGTAATGGATTTTCAATCTAGGATAGTGTCCATGTTCAACCAAGATTACTTCTCTTCCTCCATCCCTCTTTTGTGCCTTCCCTGTGCTACCACATTTTAAAATTCATTGATTTCCAAGCAAGTGGTCATAGCTATGATATTTAATTAGAAAATGCATGTAAAACACCATATTTTGAAAGTTTTACAGTTGCAAAGTATTATAATTCTACCACCTTTGAAATATCAAGTTGGTTTCTTTTGAAGATATTGTGTGACCACTTTAGTTGATATCCCCAGCCTACCAAAGTTTAGTGTTATTTCTGATATCCCATTTACTTCCTTTTGTTATATTTCTAGCTCCACCCTCCACAGTGGTATGATGATGTTATTTTCCACCCTGTTCCCAAGGGTTTACTCCTCTGTATTACTGAGTATATCTTCTTCTGTTGTTGTTTCTCTCCGATCACTCAACATCCTGTCCCCCATCTATTTCCATTTTGCAGCTTTATATTGGTTTTTCTGTTACTTTCCTAACATGTTCAGGCTGAAGTATACCCTATAATTATTCATTGGGTGATAACTGCTGTGTTAATATGCAGCCCCTACCATATAGACATGTTGCTGTTGATTGAGGGTCAGTAGGGTCTGTGCATTGAATTATTTTTAAGTAATGTTAACTAGATTGCACTTAGTCATCCCCACGCTCCTAGAAGAAGATCTGACAAATTCTTCAGCTGATAATTTTCATCCCTGAAAAAAATTGAGAAAGTAATGAGAGGAATTGTTATTCAGGACCTATAGAAACATATTTAATAAGGCAATTTGGTGGTAGTGCAGAGCCATTCCGACTCACATGTGAATTCACTCATGGACCTGCACTGCAATGGGATCATGAAGTAGGCAAGGAGCTGCCCAAAGCAGACACCAGGTATTAAGAAGATCAGGAGGAGGAGAAAGAGAAGGATGTTCTTTCTATCTATGTGTAGTCATTTAAATTCCAGTAACGGAAGACTAAACGTTCCATGCCAAGCCCATAAGTAGTTTGCCAGTCATTGGGCCATGATTTTAGGTGGTGAATAAAAGGAAAATTAGACATTCCTCCAGATTGTGCTTTGATTCATGCAGAGATTGCATTTGCTTTCCATGGTGAGATACTCTAGGACATCCTCCAGAGTAGAAATATTTTTTCCTGAAATCCTGCCATTAGCAATTAATTTATTTGGCCTAAGAAGAGCTGTCATTAAGTGAAAGCAATCCCTAGTGAAAGGACAGCACATATGCCAAATACCTTATGGCACTTTATGTCAAGGATACTTTAATTTGAATTACTTTAATGATACTATGTTCTATTTGATTTTTATTTTCTAATTGTTTTTATTTGTAAATGAAATGTGTTGTTATAAAAACTTATTTAAAGAAGATATATTGCAAAAAGTTGAAAAATAATTTCTCTCAAGTCTGTCCCAAAAATCTCAGGGGTAATTATTTGAAACAAATTGGCATAAATACTTCCAGGTCTAATTTTGTGCAGATACAGCACACACATACACACACACACACATCACATTTCTAAATGTACATGTAGATGTATTTTTCTCTATTATGCAAATGAAATCACACTTGACAAATTTTTCTGCAACTTGCTATTTGTCACCTGAGTTTTCCATGATAGTACACATATATATCCCTTATTATAGCAGTTGCATAATATAGTGGTACATGACTTTAGTTAATCATTTCCCATTACAGGGGCATTTAGGACTTTCATATATTTTTCTTATAACAAATGGTGTTGCAGAGATAGTTTCACTATGCATACCTTGTTCAAATGTGAATATTTTACTCTGATTCCTAGAGGTGGAATTGTTTGATTTGTACATTTCATTTTTTGATAAATAGTCCCAAAATTTCTTCCAGAAATGCTGTTTCATTTAAATTTCATTAACAGTATTCAATATGCCAATTTTTTTCATGTTCTTGCCAAAAGTAAATATTTTCATTGTTTTGATTTTTGCCAATTGGATGAGAGATAATCGGTGTTCTGTTGTTTAAAACCTTATTTTCATGCTCATTAGTGAGAATTCATTTACCCAATAAATACATGAATCATCATGTACATTTTTTGCAGCTTCCTGTGAATCTATAAGTATTTCAAAAGAAAAACTTTAAAAAAAGTCATCGCCTTGTCCTTGCAATTCTTCCCCCTTCCCCTGGCAACCTGTACTCTAATTTCTGTCTCTGTGAGCTCGCATATTCTCTGATATTTTCTTTGTAATTACCATGCAGCTTATATTTAACATTCCAAATCTATAACAATCTCTTTTGCTTTGATACCAACTTCACCTCAATAGCATACACAAATCATGTTCCTTTATCTCTCTGTCACCCTCCACCTTTATGTAGTCCTTGCACACATTGCATGTTTAAACAATGAGTCCCAAACCACTGATATATCATGACTTTTATGTGTTTGTGTTTTAGATTCTGTGGAAAGTAAAAAATGGAGTTAAAAACCAAAAATATATTAGTACTGGCATATATATTTACACTTGTCATTATCCTTACCAGAGATCTTTATTTCTTCATTTGACTTGACTCTATTGTCTATTGTCCTTTCCTTTCAACCTCCAGAACTCTCTTTAACATCCTTTATAGGATGGGTCTACTGATGACAAACTCCCTCAGCTTTTGTTCTCTGGGAATGTCTTAATGGCTCCCTCATTTTTGAAAGACAGTTTTGCCATTTATAGAGTTGTTGGTTGGCAATTATTTTTCTTTCAGCACTTTTTAATATGTCATCTCACTGCTTTCTTGCCTTCATGGCATTTAATCTTATTGAGGCTCCTCCATATGTGACACATTGCTCCTCTCCTGAGGATTTCTGAATTCCCTATCTTTGCCATTTGGCAGTTTGATTGTAACATGGTGTAGTGTGGGTGTATTTGGGTTTATCCTATTTGGAGTTCATTGAGCATTTTGTATGTGAATATTCCTGTCTTTTGTTAAATTTGAGGAGATTTCAGCCATTATTTCTTTGAATATTCTCTCTACCCCTTTCGTACTACTTCTCCTTCTGGGACTTCCCAGTGTGTATATTGGTACACTTGATGGTGTTTTAGGGTGATAGGCTGCCAAAACGCAATATACCATAAATGGATTGGCTTTTACAATGGGGATTTATTAGATTGTGAGATTATGGTTTTGAGGCTAAGAAAAATCAACAGGTGATGCTTTCTCCCTGAAGACCAGCTGCTGGTGGTCCTGGACTCCTCTCTCATATGGCAAGGCACATGGCAGTGCCTCCTGGTCTCTCCTTTCCTTTCTGGTTTTCCTTGCCTTCAGCATCTGGCTTCTATTGGCTTTTTCTCTGTTGTTCTAAATTCATCCCATTTATAAAGGACTCCAATAAGAGGATTAAGACTCACCCTGCACCACACCTTATTGAGATAATCTTATTCACAGGCCTTCAACTGAAGTAACGTAATCACTAGGTCCCATTCACAGTAGGTTCACATCTACAGGGATGGAGCAGCTTTAAGAACTTAATTTTCTGGATCTGTCCAGCTTCAAACCATCACAGTCTGTCACAGATTCCTCAGGCTATGTTCTCTTTTCTTCATTCTGTCTTCTTTCTGCTCCTCACACAGATGATTTCAGTTTTCTTATGGTCAAGTTCTCTGATTCTTCTATCAACTCTAATCAGCTTTTGAACACCTCTCAGGAATTTTTAAATTATTTTATTTTGGTATTCAGCTCTGTTTGGTAATTTCAAAATTCCATTTCTCTTTTCATAACTTCCATATTTATATTGGTTTTTTCTTTGTGTTCAACTATCATTTTCTTGATTTTCTTTAGGTCCTTGTCCATGTTTTAATTTAGCTCTTTGAGCATATTTAGAACCATTTTTTTAAAGTCCGTATTGGGTATGTCCCAGGTCTTGTCCTCTTCATTAATAGTTTCTAATGCTTTAATCTTCTTATTTGCTTGGGCCATAGCTTCCTGTTTCTTTTTATATTTTGTAAACTTTTGTGGAAACCTGGGCATTTTGATATTTTCAGTGTTATCGCTAGGTTTTAGACTCTAAGGCTCTGTTCGTTGAGCTTGCATCCAGCTAGTGGTATGACAGAGGTTTCCTTAAATGCCAAGAGCTACCAAGGAAAAAAAGAAGAAAAAGATGAAGGAAAATGAAAAAGAAAACACTTTTTTCAAGCCTTTCAGTTAACCTGTGTGGACACTCTCCTCCAAGGTTTATCCATATTTAAAGAATACCCCCAGGCCAATGCTTAGGGGTTTCCCTGGTCTTTTCTGCACCTGTGTCTTGTCTTGGGTATACCTGAATGCTTAGGAATTCTCCCATTTACATGTTTCTGAGTGTTCACACTTACCCAGGAAACAGTTTTTTTCATGGTCTGGACTATTTGCTGTATGTCCTACAGCCGTCAATCCCTTGCCTCAGGCTGCTACCCCACAGAATTATGTAGGAGAGCTCAGTGAGCCACCTTCTACATACAGCACATGTTCTGGGATGGTGAGTCCCTCAGGCCACCACCATACAGATTGGGCCAGACATACATGCTCCCATTATGTATACAAAATTTACTCTGCTGCCTCTGGAACCAGAGATCTGCACTGGGAGCCTGAGCCAGCTCTGTGCTGAGCCAGTGAGGGGTGAGGGAAGGGCCAGCCAGGGCACCACAAGATCCTACCACTTTTTTTGTTTTAACTTTATAATATACTTTTTAAAAATAGGTAAACATCAATATTTTCTATTTTTTCATAAATGATTTGGCAAGTCATGTTTTTATGGGATTTTTTTCATTTCACATAAATTGACATTTATTAACATAAAGTTTTTTTATTTTTATAATTTTTATTTTTATTTTTAAAAGATACTTAGATTACATAAATGTTACACAAAAATATAGGAATTCCCATATGCCCTACCCCCCATGCCTCCCACATACTCCCACATGAACATCCTTCATTAGTGTGGCATATTCATTGCAGTTGATAAACACATCCTGGGGCTTTGCCATTAAGCATGGACCATAGCTCACATTGTAGTCTATACTCTCTCCCACACAGTTCTGCATGTTATGTGATGATATAAAATGACCTTTATCTGTCATTGCAGTGCCATTCAGGAGGAGTCCTCAGTCCCAAAATAGCCCCTATATTATAACTGTTTTTCCCTCTCCCTGCCCCCAGAACCCCCAGTGGCCACCGGCTCCACATCAATGTTGTAATTTCTTCCATTGCTAGAATCACAATATGTCTATAGTAGAATACCAGTAAGTCTACTCTAGTCCATACTTCTTTCCCAGATTCTGAGGATTCTGGGATGGTGGGCCTTACATCCCATGGGGAAGATGGATGGGACTATCTTGCTTGCAGTTGCAGACTCTCTCTGTTCCTTGGGATAGTAGTTGTCCATCATCATCTCCTTGTTAGTTGTCCTGGGTGAGTCCAATGAGCTGTAGAGTAGGTGTTGCAACTCCATTGAGGTTCCGGGCCCAGCTGGCACATGGACAGCCCAAAGACTTGAGTCTCTTGAGTGTATATCTACCAACTCCAGCACCAAGTATAGGTTTAAGTAGAAGGGACAGATGAGTCATGTGTAGGGAAGGCATAACTGAGTCTAACTCTGTCAGTCTCAGGAGCACAAACTCTCAAGGAGGGCTCACTGGCAAGGCACCAAACTCCATAGCTATCTGCACTGACCATAGTACCTGGATGTCTCCAGAGCCCTCAGGAGCCCCACTATTTGGGCTAGTATCCACTTTGGCAGTCTATGAGAGCCTGCTGAGATGTGCATAAGCATTACCTCTGGGATGACTTCCCTACTCACTTTGAAGTCTCTTAGCCATATAAACTCATTTGCCTTTACCTTTCTCCCCTTTTATTCGAGGTCTTTTTCCAGTTGACTTCTAGCTGGTACTTGGTAGTAATCCCTCGGTGCCAGGGAGGTTCGTCCCTGGGAGTCATGTCCCACGCTGGGGGGAAGGTAATGCATTTATATGCTGAGTTTGGCTTAGAGAGAGGCCACATTTGAGCAAAAATGAGGCTCTCAGTAGGCAACTCTTGGGAACTCTACAACACTACACTGTTTCAATTTCAAGATGAAAGGCTCATAAGCATAGTCGTCAATATCAAGGGCCCATCAGTGAATCACCCTCCTTCACTAGTCATTGCCCCTACACTTGGGGGACTGTTGCTGCTCCATTAGAGAATGTGGCAGAGCTCTCCCCATGATGGGAATTCAATATTCTCTTGGTTATTGTGTGAGTCTCTACCCACTGTGACAATGCCCCGTGAACATTTGAACTGTTTTATATACCTTATATGTATGCCCAGATGAACTTCCTCCCATGTATCTCCCCTCACTGACACCCCACACCAATGATCCTCCCCTGCCCCAGTTGTAACCCTTCTTCAAGAATGAAGTCATTAAAATAGCCAAATACAATTAATAGGGAAATGAAATAATAGTGATAATTTTAAATATAAGAAATAAAGTACATAAAAATTTTAAAAAACTAAAATTAAATTAAAAGATTGGGACATTAAAAATAATGAAAAATATTAAAACATTTTTTTGACATTTTTGCCTTTCATCATAGTAATATCTGGTGTCCTGTCTGTACAGTGGCAATTTCTGCCATTTATTCCCCAGTGTCTTACTATTTTTCATTTTGTTTTCAAAGATGTTTTAGGTCACAGTAAAGTCACATACAGAATACAGAGGCCTCTCATATACCCAGCCTTTTCCCCTTTCCCTCCTTCCTGTATTAATACCTGTTATATGGGGATGGTACCTTTGTTATAACTGGTATACAAATAGTGAAATATAGCTACTAAACATGGTCAGTGGTTTACATTATGGTTTACATTTTAGACTGTACACTTTTATAAATTTTGATGATAATTAACATGGTCTGTGTCTATCATTGTAAGATCATGTAGAATACTTCTATTGCCCACTAAATACCCCCTGATCGATCTATTCTATTCTCCCCTCCCCCTCCCCTCGGGGCCCACGGTGACCCCCTGGCTTCCCTCCTTGGATGACAAGATTCATAGTTACATGCAACAACACTGAGGTCTTGGCACTGGTTTGTCCTCCCCATTAGGAACCGCCCATACTCTTGAGAGACTACTGCCTCTCTATTTTTTAACAAATCAATCCTCCTGAGAATGGGAGTCCAGCTCCTTCCTCCTCATTGTCTGGGTCTCCACCCACTGATACAACACATTATGACAAAATGATCACTCACTCACTCCATAGAAGCCTGCTCCAGGGGTGCCCTGTCCCGAATGCTCCCTACCCCCATCCAGCACTCTAAACCAGTAACCCTTCCTTGTCATATTGCCACAAGAGCATTCACAACTTTGTACTTTCAACCACATACCTGAAAATCCCTAGTGTTTACCGTGTCCATCTCCCAACCCTCCTCCCAGTTCCCTGGACCTTCCAACCCACCCTTCCCAATCTACCCACCTGTCAAACCTGCACCATCAACCCAATAATATCACTACCCTCCTGTCATATCCCTTCAATACACAACTACACACTTTTACCTTACCATAGATTACAGGAAATAGAAAGGGAGAAGAGGGATGTAAGATCCTACCACTTTCAATCAGCCTTTTTCTTGATTTGGCACTTACCCTTTTACTGCAGTCCTTTCACTGTTTTTTGGAGCTTGGAAAAAGATGTTTTGCCAGTTCTTGCTGGTTGTTCAAAACTTCTATAGGGGGCAGAGCCCTGAAACACCTCAGTCTACCATCTTGATTGAGGCAGGGCCCTATATAACTTTATGTCTATATCTTGTGTTATTGCATTGGCTAAGAAATCTAGTACCATATTAGGCCATAGCATGTTAGCTGTTATAACTGCCTTGTTTCTGACTTAAATATTTAGAGTTTTTCATCTCTAAATATAATTTAGTTTTGATTTATGTTAAAGAGCATTTATTAAACAAGAGGCTTGTTTTTTTGTTTGGGGGTTTGTTTTAAAAATTAATAGCACTTATTTAAAATTGTTTAATTATTTTTGGCACTTATTGTTATGAGTTTTTAAGTTTCCTCTCTCAGTCAATTCATGTAGCAAGTTACATTAACAGATATCCTAATATTGAACCATACTTGCATTTAGTTGGGTAGAGGGGAATATCTCTTGCTATATTATATTGTATCCTTGTAATGCACTACTAAATTTGCAGTACCAAAAAAAGTATTTCTGAGTGATTATTGTTTCAATTTCTGCACATTTATTTATAAGTACAATTTCATTTTAATAGACTTTTTTAGAGCAATTTTATTTTACATAAAAATTTTGCAGAATGGTCAGAGTTCCCATATATCCCCCCACCTCCCATCCCCAAGCAGTTTCTCTTAACGTTAATATTTTGCAGTAGTGTGGCACATTTGTTATAAGTGATGAGCCAACATTGAGACATAATTTTACACTAAAACCCATGTTCATGTTAGGGTTCATTCTTTGTGTTGTACAGTTCCAAGGGTTTTAATGTCAGGTATCCATCATTACACTGTCACACAGATAGTTTTACTGCTCTAAAAATGCCCTGTTCTCCACCTATTCATCCTTCTTCCCTTCCCCGACACCTGGTAATCACTAATCTTTTTACTTTTCCTATAGTTTTGCCTTTTTCAGAATGCCATACTGTTGGAATCATACAGTAGTAGCTTTTCAGATTGGCTTCTTTCATTTAGCAGTATGTATTTAAATTCTTCCATGTCTTTTTTGTGGCTTGACATTCATTTCTTTTTTCTCTCTGTGTTATACATGATTGTATGGCTACACCACAGTTTCTTTATCCATTCACCTATTTAAAGACATCTTGTTTTTTTTTCTAATTTTTGGCAATTAAAATAAAGCTGCAATAAGCATTTTTAAATTTTGAAAAAAATTTTCAAGAAGCTTCAGATTACATAAATATTATATAAGAAATATAGGGGATTCCCGTATACTCCACCCCTCCCCCTCCCACACTTTCCCACATTAACATCATCTTTCATTAGTGTGGTACTTTTGTTGTAATTGATGAAGCACATATTGAAGCATTGCTACTAGCCATGGACTATAGTTTACATTATATTTTATACTCTGCCCTGCACAATTTTATAGATTATGCCTGTATCCATCATTGCAATGCCATGCAGGAGCATTCCAAATGTCCCAAAAATGCCCCACTTACACCCATTCTTCCCTTTCCCACCCCTTAGAAACTCTAGTAGCCACTGCCTTTACATCAGTGATAAAAGTTCTTTCATTACTAGAATAATAAGGCCTATAATAGAATAATAATAAGTTTACTTTAGTCCATTGTTCATTCCTCAATCTTGAGGATTTTGGAATGATAATGCCTACTTTGTTTCTAATTGAGAGGGGGCTTAGATCACATGGGGCAGATGGATGGAATAGTCTTGCTTGCGGTTGCGGACTCTCTCTGTTCCTTGGCATGGGCATTGTCCATTATCATCTCCTTTTTAGTTGTCCTGAGTGAGTCCAATGAACTGGAGAGTAGATGTTGCAACCCTGCTGAGATTCAGGGCTCAACCGGCACATGGACAGATCAAAGATTTAAGTCTCTGGGATATATATTTAACAAGTATAGTGCTAGTTATAGGTTCAAATAAAAGGGGCAGAAGAGCCATGCATAAGGAAACTATAAATTAATCTAAATCTATCACAGTGGGGAGCAAAAATTCCAGTGTAAGGCCTACTGAGAAGGTGCCAAATTCCTGAGCTTGTCTGCCCTGCTTATAGTGTCTAGATGTCTCTAAAGCCATCAGGAACCCCACTGGTTACTGTGGTAGCCAATGAGAGTGTGTTTAGATGTGCATAAGCATAACTTTTGGAATGAACTCCTGACTCACTTTGGAATCTCTTAGCCATAAAAACTCATTTGTATTTAATGTTTCCCCCTTTCAGTCAAGGTATTTTTCCAGATGCATTGCTAGTTGGCACTCGGTAAAAAAATCCCTCAGTGCCAGGGAGGCTCATCCCCAGGAGTCATGTCCCACCCTGGGGTGCAGGAGGGGGGAAGCTAGTGTGTTGATATGCTATTTGGCTTAGAGAGAGGCCACATTTGAGCGACAAGAAGCTTTCAGGAGGTAACTTTTAGGGAATATATAGTAGTAGGCTAAGTTTCAATTTCACAAGTAAAGCTTCATAAATACAATGCCATAAACATTTGTGTGCATAAGAATTTTCCCCTCTGATACCCTCTGGTATCAGGGTACAAAATGCAGCTTTATACTTTGATAGCAAGATGTGGTCATATACATCGCGAGAATGGAAATTTAAAATAGAGTAGAAAGAACAGTAATTTCAGAGTGTAAAACAAACTAGACTTGCTACTTACCTATCAAGGTAAGTATAATTGGCCAAAAGGCAGTAAGAATAGCCTGCATTCCTGGAATCTTGAAAAATAGGACAATAGAAAGGAAAGGGACGGTGGGGGAGAGGGAGAGGCGGAACACTCCAGACCAGTTTCATGGTAATACTACCCAGGTTATTCCAAGCTTTTTCAGAATTCCTGACTCCTCCCTGATCTCTTTCTACTGTGAATACATTCCCCATGTTTAGTTGGTAGTAGGACCCTAATTCCTAATTAACTACCTATTTTATAATAGTTCCAATTTTATGTGTAAATCTAATTCTTCCAATTATAAAGTCCCAAAACAGGGATCATGTGATCCCTTCTCTGAGACTTTGTAACAGCACCTAAAAATATGGATGGCCATTAATACTTTGCCTTAGGAAGGAGGCAGTGGGGTGAGAAGGGAGTATTTAGAAGTTTACCATTTTTCTTCCCATTAGAGCTAGTTGTCATGTCTTATTTGACAGTGATCTGTATTAACTAGGCTCTTTCTGCTTCCAGAATATTTCCTTTTGTGAAAAATATCTTCTTTCCTTCTTAAATTATGCTGCTTCTTGCTAGAAGGTTACAAAAGATAAGTGGCCTAATGTGGGCCCTTTAACACTGTATCTATTTAAATTTCTGGACTTTGGAATTATTAACAAATAAATTTAACATTCTGACCTTTACTGTCTGACTCTATTAACTTCGCTCTTAGTTCCACTGGCCGTTTTTCATTCTGTTTCTTTAGTATCATATTTCTAAGAAGCTACAGTGGTTAATATCAGACCCTGAGAATTTATTACTGATTAGTTTTCATTGGTGTGGGATCATATTTCTATTTATTTATTTATTTTACTTAAAACTAAGGTTTATTTCTTACTCATTAAAGTCTATAGAGGGGTGGCTGGGGGCTTTCCATGTCATTCTTATTCAAGGTGATAGAATCCCTACTACCTGGGACATTGCCCATCTTCATGGTAGGGAGAAGGGAATGTGGTGAATTTTATGTACAGATTTAATGGCTGTAGACTGGAAGCGACAATAACATTTCCACTCACATGCCAATGGCCAAAACTAGTCAAGGATCAGGTTAACCTTCAAACAAGGGTGAGGAAGTTTGTTCCTACCATGTGTCCCAAAGGAGAAAAAACAGATATATCAATGAATAGGCATCAGGCTGTTCCATGTGGCAATTAGCAACCAGAATTCAGCACTGTTTGGTTCAGATTTATGCTTGTATTCATAAAAAGATTGTTCCATAACTTCCTTTTTGTGTTGTGAATCAATGTTGTTGTTTTATTTTGGCATTTGTCAGAAAGACATAGACTTTCATTATGATTTTAGGTCCTTTGAGACTAATCTTTTTACTGGTTGTTACTTGCAAGTTTTTATTAATAAAATTTTAAAACATGAGAAGGATGCCTGACTCGGCAGGGTAAGGGATTCTTGATTTGCAACTCTGAGGTAATCTTCCAGGAAAGTAAAGTAATCTTCTATTGCACCTTTAATACTTTATCTTGTTCCTGTGGCTCTTGGAGCAGCACTATGATAGATATCTTGTCTTTACCGTTTTCCCATTCACTCTTCCTAGATTCTGTGGTTATGTCTCAGGTTTGTCCTCTGCTTTACTGACTCAGTTTTCTAGAATGCTAAATCTGCTAATTGCTTCCTAAAACTTTTCTGTTTATGTCCTTGTACTGTTTTATTTCTTTCTGACCACATTTATCAGAAACATTATGGAGGCTCTTTTTCATTGATCACATAAATCAGGTATTTTTGATAACTTTTTTCTAGTAATTAAAGTATATTAGGGGCAGGATTTTCTGTTAAGTCCTTAGGGATGTAGGTCTTCATTCATAGTACAGTTTGTATTCATAAGCTTCATGTTGATTTTTATGTTTATTCATCCTGCAATAAAGAATTATCAATCCAGTGGAGGTAGTCATGTTGGGAAACTTTCTAACCCATTGCTAACAGTACTCTCAATCTTTCTGAGTCCCTGCAGATAGTAGATTACTCAAACAAGATAAACTCCCAGATGGATTCTAGATGTGTATTAGAACACAGATAGGGCTTCTATAATCTGGCCACATTCAGGATATCATCTCACTGGCTCTGTAGTCCTCCACTAAAATTGCATCAGGATGATTTGGACATTTAACTCTTGGAAGAACATCCAAACAGCTGGTAGACGCCATCTTCATGGCCACTGTGGTCTGGCAAGAACACCACACTGAGACCAGGAAGAGATTGTGGCCCATATTTCTATTTTGACCCGTCCCTTACTTTCTTATTTTTTAAAAAATTTTACAGCTATTTATATCTTATTTTTAAAAAGCACATTTATGATGTATTGTCTGTTTTTCTGCAGAGTTTTAAATTAACTTTAAAACAATTCAAAGGAATGTATTACTATAGGAATGCCATCTGATCTCCAGGTGACTTTACAACCTGACCGTACATATACTTCTCATTCTTTAAGATGGCTCATGGGCAGGGCCATGTGCGCCATAGACCAATTCATTGTGTGAACTTGAAAAAGTCTACTGCTCTGGGTGGAAGAAATAGAAAGAAGTGCCCTTCTGGGCACATACCAGATGGCACAGCCTGTAAGAGGAGCATGGGCTAGATTTCAGGCCCTACTTACCCCCTTGGAGAGGTGGCCTCTTGCTCAACCTCTATTTGTATTTGTGGGACACTGTTCATCACGATTGTTCATGCATCTTCATTCTCTTTCAAGTGTTCATAAAATATATGCTCTTAAACTCTTTCTTCTCTAGCTTAATATCTGGGTCAGAATCGAATTCATATAACCACATAAATTCAATTATGTATTTATACAATATTTACTGAAGGCTGACTCTGCTTGCTACTATTCAAGGGCTGGAATTAAAAAGGTGAGCAGATAAGAGAGGGCACTTGCTCTTGTGGACTCTGTATTGCAGTGAAGCTTTAACTCAATTCATGGATTATTTTTTAAATATCTATGCAGCCTGTGGTTGTAGGTGGATTGTTTCTTTCAAACTGCTTATTGAAAAAAGTCCTGTATTGTGTATTGTGCGTGTGTTTGTGTGAAAACATGCTAATAATCACTCTTGGTTAGAGTAAATGACTCAGTCCTAAAAATAGGATTTTGCAACTTAATTGTGAAAGAGAAGAAATACACATTTAATGAAGATCATCATCTATATTCTGAATAGATGTGACATATAGGAGTAATTGGAGTATGATAGGATTAATGTAGGATTTTTTTTTAACCTACAGGCAGCATAAGGGAATTCTAGTCTTGATTCTTCTGCTGTCTGTGTGATCTTAGATAAGTCATATAACCACTCTAAGCTTTGATTTTCTCCTTTGTAGGAATAGCATATCATGTGTGATATCATTAAGAGTTCTTCCGTTCTAAGATTCTATGATGTGGCATATTTCTGAAGGGAAAGGATGTTCTAGACAGGCTACCAATTTCTTCAGGATCTGGCTGGTTACTCTGTGATACCTTAAGTTGTTGAAAACTTAGGGTATGCAAGTGTCAACTCAGTAACGTATTAAGTCTGTTTTCTCTCAAAATGCAGTAGGATCCATCTGTTTTTTACTATTATGAGTATAAAATAAGAAGTTAACTCATAGGCCAGAGGTGTCTTATATAAAATAAAGTGGCTTTCAAGATAAATATGTAAGAGAGAGGGATGGGTTATAATAGGAGTCTGTGTCCTGTTTGTGTTTTGGGGGCCAGGTTGGAGGCAGTGTGGCCCTGGATAGCTAATGCTGGTGGTCCTCAGATAAGCTGTTTCATCTTAATCTAGAATGTGCCCCCCATAGGGAGCCCCTGAAGGTTCTGACCTCTTGTGACCAGTTGAATCTCTCTACGTTAAAGATCTTGAACTGCCAAAGGTCTAAATATTATCTGAAAAACTGTAACCGCAGCTCATCCATGCCTCCCTCCCCCAAATAACAGCCTGGTAAACATGACCAATTTATTTTAAACAATGTTGGATAGAGCACCTCAACTAATGCAGTTTATATGTTTAAAAACAAAACAAAATAATTGTTGCAACTCTATTGCTTTCTATGCATGAAAAATCTGAATTTGAAAAACTCAACTCACCTGCCTTTTAAAAATAGGTAGTAACACCTTCAGAATTAATGTTTATTTGCATTTAAGAATCCACAAAAATATCCATGCTGCTTTCAATATAAAATCATCTCACTGTACTTTTTGATGAAATTATTACTAACATCTCATTATTTTTGATGCTTTCTCTCAGTAAGACTTTATAGAAGACAATTGTTGTTTTAAAGTATATATCATTGTCTTTTTTTATCTAATGACCTATTTTCATCCAATTATATATGTCCATGTAAAAAAATTAAAGAGAGTGCAGTTTTATCAAAACAGCTTTTTATAACGTCACTGCTATTTAAGCAAAAGAAAATATTCATAAAATTCTACCACATATCAGCTGTTTTTAGTTGTCTGTGTCCTTCACAAGCTTCAGAAGCCTATGAGAAAATGGCATATATTATTGGTTAATGTATTATCTCCTGCTTATTGCACTGAAAATAACAGCTTATAGATTCCAACGTCAAGTAAAACATGGGTATTGAGAAGCACTGGAGTTAAATTGAAAAGGATACATAGCTCATGGACATGGAAATATGCAATAAATCCAAGAATTTCAAAGCCTTGAGCTTGGAAAGTTGAGTGTGGAAACGAAGAGGGCAAACTGTGGACTAACACTGCCTGGGTTCAAATCCTGCCTCTGCCATTAATTAAGTATAGAACCTTGGGAAAATTTTTAAAAATTTCAGTTGTCTCATTGGAAACTGGAGCGACTAGCAGTACTTACCTCATAGGGGGTATGCTCATTAAATCAGGCAATATTTATAAATTGCTTAGCACACCAAGTGTTCAGCAAATATTATTACATTCGAGTCTATGCATTCTCCATGGGTATGATATTGCCCCCAAGGGAACAAAAACTGATTCTTGGGGGTGAAAATATCTTCTTATTTTTATATATAAAGCACTAATATACGTGCAGTATATTGGAGAATTGCAGGATACACTCAGCAGCCATTGCCCAGCCCTCCCCTCTCTCCCTCCTTCCCAGCTCTTGCTTGTTCCTGCGCAGGCGTTTATGTTTCCACTCCTGTTTGCATGCGTGTGTTACGTTTCCATTTGTGCTTGTGTTCATGAAGGGGTTTGGTGGGTTTCTAGTTAGTAGGATATTACAGTAGTGGGGAGAGCTGTTAAAACTTAATCAGTCCCAGCTGCTTGCCAGGCACAAAGTTTGGTCACTGGCAGAGCCCCTCCCCCTGCAGCATTTAAAAGCTCAGAAGGCAGTGCCGGGGCCCCTTATCTCCAGTGCAAAGAGAGGCCTGTGGAGCTGTCATCCAGCGACCCTGACCTGAGCCAGGTGGCCTCTCCAGGGAAGTGGACAAGGTGGGATCTTTTCCACTTTTCAGTCATTCTTTGCTCTTCAAGCAAATCTGGACAAGTGGGGAAAGTCATGGCAAACTCACTAGAGTTCCTTAGGAATGGCCCTAAATCTAAATTTTAAGAAGAAAATAGTCATTATAGACTAATTTCATCCACTCCCTCAAACCTTTAAAAGCACCTTTCAGAATCACCACAGAAATAACCACTAGGCTCCTCATCTCCCTTTAACAACGCCCACTTCTCCTGAGGTGTATCCTTTATGTTGATATTTTTAAACCTACCTTTTCTCTTCCACTCCA
>PVKH010000103.1:23482-50337 GCA_004027955.1 Chaetophractus vellerosus | reverse complement strand
TAATTTCACTGACTGACATGAAATCAGCTTCAAAAATATAATCATTGATTCACGGGCTGTTGTAATTCTCATAAAGAACAGTACTCCAATCATACTTTTAAAATTAAAGCAATAGATATATTACTCGTTACCATTTTGTCCCTGAGTCGCTCTCCACGGATAAAAAAGTCAGCACATCCATTCTCTTCCTGGTGAGGGACTTTGAAGACAGTGACGCAGCTTAGTCCACTCCCTCCAAGTGGTAACCATCCACCACTTGAGTCATCCCGGGTCATCACCACAGCTCGCACTCGTGCATAACTATTACTAAAATAGATGCAAAGATTAGGAATTAGGTTTTCCATAAACAAAAAACAGCCAAGCTGTCAGTCTTGTCTGAGAAACCAAAGACCACATTAGTTAATATGTGGTGACTAAAGTGTTTACTACTTCCATGACAGTCCACAGAAAGTAACCTACTTGAAAGAAGCACAAAAATCACAAACTAACTTCTAACTTTAAATGTTATGCTTTATTTTGAAGACTAACCTCATAATAAGCGTACAGAACTCTAATTTCAATTCATCATTCGAGTACTGGTTGCAATGGAACAAATTATGAAGGATAAACATTGCCAAACTACAAAGACTATCATCAAACTTGTCTCTATATATCCATTTGCTGAACTATTATAACCACGACAAATTATTACTGTATTTTAGCATATTTATTCATTACATCTCTAACTTCCTAGCAGTTCTGGAATATACTATAAATAAAATGCCAAAACAGACATGCTTAGCCCAGGTATCACATTTTTAATTTCTTGTACCAAGTAGGAGTCTTCTCACTTTACACAAATCATATAAAAAGATATGTTCTGCTTAAATAATAAGCAAATTGATTTATAGAAACGTTTTATATCTTCTCTTTGGTCATTTCAGAATCATTATTTTCCAATATTAACCACAACTATTCTTTTCCTAAAATCTAGGAAATGTTTTGTACACTGAATTTTTAGAAAAATGACTTCTAAAGTTCTAAGTCTAAAGCTTTTAATATAATAATTATTAATGAAATCATTTCTGAAATAGTATACCTTGCTGACTTAAAAATTATACTGAACATACTTCAAACTTCTCTTGGTTATTATGATCATCCACTGAGGTTCTATAGAGCAGTTCTGTACTTCTTAGCATCTCAGCATGTTCTAAGTATTAGGTTGTCAGTAGTTATTTTTGTCATTGTGTTTGCAAGAAATCTCCATGCTTTTATTTTTAACTTTACATATTTATTTATTTTATTGAGGCATAATTTACACACAGTAACGTGCATCAATCTTAAATATACAATTAAACAAATTCTGACAAATGTCTACATTTGTGTAATCAACATAATCATCAAGATATTGAGCATTGTCATCACACCAGAAAACTCCCTTGTGCCTCTTTCCTGACAAACAGGCAACCATTGTTTTGATTTCTAACATAGAGATTAGTTTTGTCTGTTTTTGAACTTCATATAAAAGGAATCAAATAGTATCATCACTTGTATACTTTTTGTCTGACTTCTTTTGCTGGTTATGTTGTTGTGCAAATCAACAGTTCATTCTTTATCACTTCTGAGTAGACAGCCACTGTATAAATAAACCACAACCTATCCTTTCTTTGGTGGATGGATATTTGAATTGTTTCTAGTTGTTGACTATTATGAATAAAGCAGTTATAAAGATTTTTGCACAAGTCATTTTGAAGACATGTGCTTTCATTTCTCTTAATTACCTAGGATAGAAATGATGGTCATAGGATAGGTGCATGTTTAACTATATAAGAAAATGCCATTTTTATAAAGTGAATTTTCCATATACATTGCCACCAATAATGTATGATCGTTTTAATTGTTCCACATCCCTGCCAACATTTAGTATATTCAGCCTTTTTAATTTTACCCATTGTAGTTAGTATAGTTGGTTTTAATTTTCATCTCTCTAATGACATAATCTTGAATATCTTTTCATGTGCTTACTGGCTATTTGTATAACTTTTAAGTCTTCTGACAATATCTACTAAGGTCATCTTTTTATTACTGATTTTTAGAAATTCTTTTTTTTTTTCTTTTTTTATTCTGGACACAAGTCTTTTGTCAGGGAGTAATTACTTTTTTTTTTTTTTTTTTTGAGATACTGGGGGGCAGAGATTGAACCCAGGACCTTATATATGGAATGCTGGCACTCAACCACTGAGCCACATCAGCTCCCCTGAGTTGGTTTTTTCATTTATTTTGCTTGTTGCTTTTCTTTTTAAGGAGGCACCAGGAACTGAACCCAGGACCTCCCATGTGGGAAGCAGGTGCTCAACCACTTGCGCCACCTCCACTCCTAGTAATATACTTTTAAAGCCACACTCTGTTCTGGTTAAGAATGAGGATTCTAGAGTCAAACTTTCATGAGCTGGATTCCTGGCTCACCAAGTTACTAGTTGTGTGACCTTGACCTTGAGAAAGATGCTAAGCCTCCCTGTGCCTCAGTCTCTCATTTGTGAAATGAGGTAACACTATGCACTTTTGATAAATGTAAACAGGGCCTAACACATAATAAACACTATATAAGAGTTAATTATTATTACCACAACAAAGAAATTAAAATGCCAGATAAGACCTGGAAAAAATAAAATTTATAAGCATGACCATAATTCCCTATCATTAGGGTCAAAATAATTATTTAATTCAGAATCTCTGAAAATCTTTTACTTTTATGGGTGACCATTCTAAGCTTTTGATTACTCAGTTATTCAGAGGTCTGGGTCCAATTCTTATACAGGTACCATTCTTGCCAATCTTCAAATCTGAAAATCTAAGAATACAAATGAAAACGGTTAGAGGAAGCATGGGTGTATAAAGGCTGGGTTGGCCTGGATAACGAATTGGAATCCTCCTCTGCGGGATGCAATGGAGCAAGTGCCTCTACTGTAAATGTGACACGCATCCCAAGAGGTTGTGAGAACTTATTCCAGTGGGAAATAGCTAGCTTAGAGGGAAAGAATGAATACTAGAAATCAAGTTAGCGGTTTCATCAGGAATGTAAGTTTAAGGATATCCCAGAAGCATAGAATGCTAACTAACACTATTAGGTTCAGATTAAATGCTTGTGAACTCAACTCGTACATTTAAAACCTGACACACCTGAAGTTCAGAGAAGTTACAAAGTAGAACCAGGGTCTGAACCAGAAATGAACATCTCAAAAATTATTTGCTTGTTCTCCTATAGGATCCCAAGTCTTCCTTCTAGATGATTATGTGCTAAATTTAAAAATTACACTAGAGTCTACAGTACTTGGAAGACCCAAGGAGAATATAATTCAGTTACTAACACAGAAGCTTAAAGTATATTTTTACTTCAGAGTATAGGAGTAGATATCCTATTTAAGGCACAGACTCTAATCATATTTGAATCTTACTAATTCTCATTTACAATTTGTATACTGCTTATCAGACATAGTAGATGATCACTATTTACTCAAGTGAATTACATTCTAGAGAGTAATGGAAATGTAGACTTCTAAACAACAAGGGTATTAACATACTTAAATTTCTCTAATAATAAGATTACAAAAGAGTCATCCCTAGGACCTATAATACAGATATCAGAGTACCTTCCCTGTCTATTCTTACCCTCTATTCCCACCTGTGGCAGTTTGAAATTATTTATGAATTTCAAAAAGCGAGATTATGTTTATAAACTGGTCTGTTCCTCTGGGTGTGGTAACCTTTGATTGTATTAGATTCAGCTGAGATGCCTTTGATTAAATTATATTAAGTTTAGGGTGACTCAGTTTGTATCCCCGCCCCCTTTGTGGGCTGTTATAAACAGACACTCAATCAAGGAGACACACAGAAGCAGATACTTGAGAAAAGAGAGACAGCTCCATAGACACAGCAGAGGCCCCAGGAAGAGAGACAAGCCATTCACCTGAAAGTTTACAGCTGACCTTGTGAAGAGACCAGAGCAGCTGAGCCCAGAAAGAAAGAAATGAGCGCTAGGAAGAGAGACAAACCCTATGTCAGCCTATAAGCTGAGATCAGAAGAAGGTGGACCCACAGAACCTTAAGAGGAAACAGGAAGGCTGAGCCCTCACAGACATTGCCAACCATCTTGTTTCAACACGTGGCAACAGATTTTGGTGAGGAAATACCTCTTATGGTTCCTTGAGTTGGACTCTTTAAGGCCTTTTAACTGTAGGCTTCTACCCCAAATTACCCTTTATAAAAGTTAATGGAGAGGCCAGTGGGTAGGGTGCCGGTTTACCACATAGGAGGCCCTGTGTTCGGTTCCTGGGGCCTCCTCCAGCGGGCATACCTCCTTGAGAAGGCAAGCCTCCGCGGGCAGGGCAAAGCCGCCGCGGGCAGGGCAAAGCCACCAAGCTCCCGTGAGCAGGGCAAGCTTGCGCCACGCGGTGAGCTGACTCAGCAGGTCGCCGCACCGGCGAGGCGGAGAAGCAGACACAAAAAAAAAGAGCACAAGAATGAACACAGCAAGAACAAGCAGAAAGGGGGGGTGGGGTGGGGATATGTAATAAATAAAAAATAAATCTTAAAAAAAAAAAAAGTCAACAGATTTCTGGTACTCTGCATTAGCACCCCTTTTGGTGGACCAACCCAGAATTTGGTACCAGGAGAAGGGTCGTGCTTTTGCAATTACCAAAAATGCTGGAACGGTTTTATAAATGGGAAAGGGGTATTTTTTGGAGGAATTGTGAGATGCTTGATAGAAGTGATTTAAGGTGTTTTGAATACTGTAATATGTTTTTGGAATTCAGAGGGTGGAGTGTGGCAGTTTGAGATTATTTATGAATTCCAAAAAGAGAGTTTATATTTGTAAATTGTATGCTACCCAATTCCTAAAGGGAGCCACTACTCTCACTGATGCTTCTGCTGGGGGCAGTGATCATATTCTTTGACTCTGCTCTCATCCTGGACATGGCTGACTAGTCTAGAATTGGGTACCTCAGCTAAGATCAAGGGTAAGTCACAGACTAGGAGTAGCCAATACTCTATGAACCTGTGTAGACTACTGGGAATGATAAATTGGTTTCTAACTCTCTTGGGAATTAAAATCAAGAAATATGGGAAAAATTTGTCTGTTTATATCTTGAGCAAAAATTTGAAAAGGATCCACTGAGACAAGCCATTAAGCACAACTAGGAGGCAGTGGGAGGGGCCATGGCAAACCAAAGTCATCTGGCAAACTGGATTACAGTAAGTTATGAAATCTGATTAGTTACAGAGATGAACACAGAGCAGATCCAAAGAGAAGAAATGCAGGAGATACCATCAAACCCACACACTAACACCAAGATTGAGATTACTAGCCTATGAGAAAGATTAGTAGGATCGTTAAAAGTGCGTTATAATAACCGCATTGTAGTTCCAATCTAGATTTCAAGTTTTCTTTTTAATAAGCTCCCTTTTCTTTGAATTAGCTTGAGTATTTCTTGCAATTAAAGGAGACTAATTAGAACAAAATTGTTTATAAACTGAATCAAAGAGGACCTAACCATACTTCTCTCTTAAACCAGCAGCAACGTGCTGGTGGTAACAAATAGGGCAAAGAAGGAAGCAACTCTACTGCCCAAAAGGGTCTAAGACCCAAAGGAGAGCTTTGATAAATTCTGACCTTCAACTATTTTATTTTTTAAAAATATATTTTCAATTGAATTTCACCAGTGTTGATGCATTTATTCTCAATCTAATGGCTGTAGTAGGAGCTTATTATTAGCACATCTATTCAACAGTTGAGCATAAAATCCTAAAATACTATTATATTTACCATTTATTTCATGACTTTTATGACTTCTTTAAATAACAGCCATCATCTATGTTAAGACAGCTTGGGGATTGTAGTTTTCAGTTAAAACATTAATTATCAACACTATAAAACTTCTTAGACTGTCAATGATAGATAATGTTCCCTTTTTAGGAGGTACTGGGGATTGAACCCAGGACCACGTACATGGGAAACAGGTGCTCAACCACTGAGCTACATCTACTTCCCCAATGGTATATTTTTTAAAAATGGAAATTTAAAGTTTCTAAAATTTAAGCAATGTAATATGACAAATTTATTATTTTCTATTTTTAAAATAAAATATAAAAGTGTACATTTAAGTAATTGGAAAAATATATAAAAACAGTAGTAATTATCTTAGGATAGTGATATTAGATTATCTTCCCTTTATCCCATAGATTCTTCAAAATGTTATTTTATAATTAATATTTGAAAATGTAAAGTAATTTAAATAAAGAGCTCATATTTAAACTATTTCCTAGCTTTATTCAATATATACTATAAATATTTATAATGTTCCCCTCACTACCCCACATTGTATTTTCTACTTTATAAAAATGCTAGCAAGAAAAGATGTGTTGTCCTTTCCAGGAAATTAGATAAAACAAAGATTTCTTTACCAGATCAGACAATCACTGTTCTTTGAATATTTTGTGAAAGAATAAGGATGTCTGATTCATTGTACACCTTTATACAACAAATGATTTTAAGGAGTTGGCCAGCAATTTGCATAAGCTTATTTTTTTCTGAATCTCATGGTTTCATCTGTACCAAATACATAACCATTTTCCTTATCTATACAAGTTGATCCTTTAAGATTTAAAGTATTCTAAAATCTTGCAAATAAATCTGTATCCCCTCACCCCCCACCACAGTCTTTGTTAGTTTATAAACTATAATTTAACTCAGTCTTTTAATTTCAAGTCTTAAAACTGAATTATAAAATTCTTCAATTTATTCAATAAACATTTTTTTTTCTCTGACACACCTTTCTTCTTATCCAAGGTTAATCTTTTCATCTTTGTCTTTAATCCCATAACTTCCCTACCTTAAAACTGTCCCTTTTTCCCAAAGAAAGTGATAACTCCTTTCTCCAATGAATGCAACCACTCCCAATGACTAATGGCATCTCTTATATAACTTGTCATACTCTGCCCTATAGTATAATAAAACTTGTACTTGCCACTTCCTCTTTAGATAAAAGTGACTTAACAGCAAGAAAACAATTTGTATTCTTCTATTTAAAATAACAACCCTTTCCCCCTGATTATATATAATAGAAGCCCACTTTAGTAAATGTGGAAAAATAAAGAAAAATAATAATTTTCCATCATGCAAGTAAAATTTTAAGTCTGTTGATTTTTTAGTCCCCCTGCAAACTTTGAAATTTTTTGAGTATCATATTAGCAATCTGACAACAATTATAAATGACAACAGACATTTATAATGACAACTTACTTTTTTAATTGCCAAAAATGGCAATTTCACTGTTAAGCTTCTTAAAATACTTAGTTTAAAGGCATTTGTTGCTAGTGATTTATCTAATAAGTCAAATCTGACAATAAGAAGTTCTTTAACATCATTTACTAAAGTATCTCAAACTAAAGCTTATTCCCTACTTTGGTACTACTACTTTCAGACTAGCTTCCACTCTAAAGTAAATGAAGTGACTCCTATTGTAAAATATTTTACCTCAAACTAACAACACGCAATTTCTGGTTAATTTAAGCATAATAAGCTTATGAAAATATCCTGGGCATTATACGTATACATGTATATGTATGGAGTACAACATTCTGACCACATTATCAGGCTTCTTGGTATATTTTGGTCTCTCCCTAGAGTAAGCAAGGGGAGAAAAAGAACTGTCTGGGAACTTTTAGGGAAACTTGGGAAGAATGAGAATCAGTATTAAAAATGCTAACATATTCTGTTCCATACTGAGAAATGCCCCAATATATAGTTAAGAGTCTATATGTTCCCTAGGGAGCTTGATTATCAAACATTTTAAGGGTTTTTAACACTGATTTTTGCTTTTAATGGACACATAAAGCCCTCGAGGAGAAACACTTGATAAATTCTCCTAGACTGCATCTTTCTTGGGGCTTTTGCTCTCTAGCAATCATAAAATCCTTGGGAAAAATTCAGGCAGTTTTGTAAAATTAAAGTTATAACTAGGAAATCAGTCCTAAAATAAAATATTTAAAATTAATACTTCATTTGGAATGATGAGGAAGGATGTGGTAAGCAGAAAAACAGCTTCCCCGAAGAAGTCCACATCCTAATCATAGCAAGGGAGAATTAAGGTAGCCCATCAGCTGACCTTTAAATAAGGAGATTATCCTGGATAATCTGGGTGGATCCAATGTAATCACAAGGGTTTTTAAAGTGGAAGGCAGAAGGAGAAGAGGAGGTCAGAATCAGAGAGATTTGAAGATGCTATACTGCTGGCTTTGAAGATGGAAAAAGGGGCCAACAGACAAAGAACACCAGCAGCTTCTAAAAACTGGGAAAGGCAAGGAAACTCATTCTCTTTTAGAGCCAACGGAAGGAAAGCAGCCATGACATTTTGATTTTAGTCTAATGAGGCCCATTTCAGACTTCTGACATCTAGAACGGTAAGACAATAAATTTGAGTTCCACTAAAATTTTAAGCCACTAAACTTGTAATTTTTTTTTTTAATTTATTTTATTACATATCACCCCTTCCCCCCGTTGCGGCGACGCGCCGAGACTTGGTCACTGAACAGGCATGGCTTTCCCCGCTTGTGGGTGGCTTCTGCTTCTATTCACGGCCAGCTCTTGCTTCAGTTCGCGGGTGGCTGGCTGCGCTCCATTCGCGGGCTACCTGCCCTGCCCGTGGTGGCTATTGCCCTGTCCGTGGCAGCTTTTTGCCCTGCCCATGGTGGCTCTGGCCTGCCCATGGAGGCTTGCCATTCTCAAGGCGGTCTTCCCGCTAGGAGAGGTCCCCGGGAACCGAACCCGGGGCCTCCCATGTGGTATGCCGGCACCCTATCCACTGGGCTATCGAGCCGGCCCCCACTAAATTTGTAATTTATGACAGTGATCACATTCTTTGTCATGTGTCCAACTTTTTCCATTTTCAAAGTCAGAAATGTTACATTTCTCTGACCATGGGGCCATAGTCATGAAAGGTTCCCCACTTTTAAGGGCTCATGAATAGATTGAGCCCAATGGGATAATCTGAAATATTCTCCCCTTCTCAAAACTCATAACCTGAATCACATCTCCAAGTCTCGTACATCATCCTTGGCAGGGGTTCTTAACCTTTTTTGTTACACAGACTCCTGTGCCAGTCAGGTGAAACGAATAATACTGTAATTTATTTATTGCAAACATTCATAAGTGAAGGAAATGCTAGATTTCAGTTACAGGTCAGAGAAAATAAAGATAATAAATTGATTTTTTTCAATTTAAGCTCACAGACCCCCTGAAATCTTTCCACAGGCCCACTGGGAGTTGTGGACCCCTGGGTAAGAAACCCTGATATAAGGTAACAAACTGACAGGTTCTAGGGATTAGTGCATGAGCATTTGGGTGGGGGTGGGTAGAATTATTCTATCTACCACAACATGCAGTAGGAAAAAAGAGGATATTTCTTTTAAAATAACTCCAAAAGTCTTAAAATGAAGGGAGAGAAAATATAGGCAAAGTTCATGAATAGAATTCACAGAAAATATACATGCTATGAAATGTATAAAAAGAAACTACTCCACTCAATTAGAAATGCAAATTAAACTACAACAAGATAACCATTTTTCACCTCTCAGATAGGAAAATACCAAGATTTTGTTAACACAGGTGTTGGTGATGGTGTGGCTGTATAAATTAGTGTGGCATCTTTGGAGGGTTATTTGGAAATACCTACCAAAATTAAAAATGCATATTCTTTGACTTAAAGTCTACTTCCATGCATTTACTTTTATGTATATGAAATTGCCCTTCTATATGCATGGTTTAAAGAGAAACACTGTTTATAAGAAATGAAAAGCAAGGAAGCAACCTTAAATGAGAATCAATAAGGAATTAAATTATGGAACATTTAAATGGACCACTATGCAGCCCTGAGAAAGATGAGGAAGCTCTTTATAATTAAGTGAGCCGATTTCCAAGTTCTATTTAGTTTTTTTTAAAAAGATACTTAAGTATGTTTAATATGCCACCATTTGTGGAAAACACATAAACGCATATGCGTATATATAATAGAATCTTTACACAATAAAACTTTCTTTTTAGTGAGGGAAAATGGGACAGCAATGCAAGCAAATTGTCTTTTCGGTAAATAGCCCTTTAGGGAAGCACATGTGGCTTAAGCAACTGAGCTCCTGCCTACCACATGGGAAGTCCCGGTGCCTCCTAAAGATGACAGCGAGCTGGCATGACAGGCAGGCACGGCAAGCTGACACAGCATGATGCAACAAGAAACACAAGAAGAAAAACATAATGACAGACAAAACAAAGCAGGCAACAGAGGTGGCTCAAGAGATTAGGCACCTCCCTCCCTCATCAGAGGTCCCAGGTTAAGTTCCTGGTACCTCTTAAAGAAACAAGGAAGACAACAGACACAGCAAGTGCAAACAACAAAGGGTTGGGGAGAAATAAATAAAAATTAAAATTAAAAAAAATAATAGTAATAATAAATAGCCCTTTATAGTTTTTTAAAATTTTGTGTCATGTTCTCCCACCAACTTGTTCATACAGCCTGGTATCCCAGCCCTCCCCACATATTTCTACAGAAAATTCCACAGATCACATGTATTTCCTCTAAAGGTATTAGGCTTATTTTATTCACTATAAAGTGTTTGATTTGGAAATTATAAAGGAGACAGGAAATAAGGCCTTCCCTAAAGAAAGCTGGGTATTCCTGTGTTGGATATACAAAAAACAGGCATGCTTTGAGAAAAGAGATGTAAACTGAAAAGGTGGACACGCAGGAGAGAGAATTCCAGAGTCTCACTAGACTTGGACCTAGGTCTCAGAGAGGAGAGCTATGCTTGAGAGGGTTTCCTGATTAGTAGGAGAAACATGATTTCCAAGCAGGCTTAGGCAGGAGCTATCCTATACACCCCAACGTGATCTTGGATGATCTCTACCTTATAATATACAGTATCAAATTATATTTCTTATTCTCCAAAAGTCTTCCCTGATGCCAGTGACTGGGTTAGGTATCTTTTCTAAATGCTTCCATTTGTAAGGCATGAGCAGAAGACTCAGATTAATGATACTTGATGGTTAACTGTGGTTAATAATTCTTACTTAAAGCAAAAAAAGGAATACTATTCCATTTTTCTGATTTAGGTTAGGTGAATAATGGCTTTGTGTACTACTTATGTAGTTATACAGGAAGTTCCATTTTACCAGGTCAGAAGAAGACCTAGTAGTCTATTACTCTTGTTTCGCAGTGCCTTTAGTAAAATAATACCACTTGGTCTTATCTGTGCTTCAGAGATATTAATGATAAAATTGTGGGTTTATGATTGGGATGAAGTAATACTCCCATGATTATATCATAGCAGTGGTAGCACAGGTGAGATATCATCAAAAAGAAAAAAAATATTCAAGGAACAGAATCAGGGAGATTGAGGTGACCTTTCTGAGGAAGTAACTGTTCGATGTCAACATTAAAAGATTGCTTTCACTAAGGGAGCCAGTATAATTGCTTACATTTAACACCCATAAATTTGAATACGTTGCCAATTTCTTCTCTAAAGTTCTGTACATGTAACTTCACTTAGTAGAAGTTAAGAGCACTTTCTTTTCCAAATGCACCTGGAAGCAAGAACTTAGAATACATTTTTACCCATGCTAGCATGGAATGGGAGAGAACAAGGGTAACCTGGCGACCCTGAACATATAGGATGCCAATTCTTTAGGGATCAGGCAACCAAGCTGGGGACACAGAAAGATAATGAGTCAGTGGCAGTGACCCAGATTCATCAGTAGAATACCTCCTGCAAAAAGGGAAGTATCTCCACATATAGTATTAAAAGTCACCAACTTCTGAGTGTTCTGGATATGGCCAACATTAGAAGTAAGACCCAGAAGTACCTATATAAGTAGAAATACAATAAACACTTGTAAGAATGAATCCAGAAACAACAAAGCAAATCAGAAGAGGGATCAAGAATGTTCACATCTTCATATAAATACTTATTGAGAGTGACTCTGAAAAGAAGTAGACAGCACAAGGTGACAAACACTTCATCAAATGAAAATCCAGTTAGATTTTAGGAGCCTTCAGGGAAGCAGACATAATTATATGTTATTAACATTTACCATGTAGAGGGCACTTTAAAAGCTTCTTTTGAAAAGGCCACACTAGTCTGAGAACGAAAAGTACAGTGGTGAGTAGCTAATCCTAATTAATGTCTCAGGAACAAAACCAATAATGAGGACCTCTGAAATTTTTAAGTATTTTTTCCTTCTAAGTGTGACAGAAATTATTTTAATTTTTATTGAAAATTGAAATAAAAAAATCAATTGCCCTAAAGTAGTGCTGTCCAATAGAAATATAATGCAAACCACATGTGTAATTTTAAATTTTCTAGTAGCTACATTACAAAGTAAAAAGAAGATGTAAGTGAAAATGGCAGAAAAGATGGCTCCAAGAGCCAATACCCCCCAAAAGAAACACCAAAGAACGCAGCAAAAATTATCAGAATCAACTTGTCAGAACTCTGGAAACTAGTCAAAGGCATACAGCAACCAAACACTGAATCAAAAAAAAAAAAAAAAAAAAGTCAAGTAAAAATGGCAGGAAAGCTTTTGGACATTTTTTATTTGCCTGGCCCTCCTATCACCATCTAATCCTGGTCTCAGCAGCAGTCTTGAGATAGTAACCCAGGTTCTCATTATGGGTTCCTGGTACCATGTGGAATAGAGAAGACCTTGTTCTTAAAGAATTGTGTTTTTCTATTCTAACCTTTCTGGGAACTATCTGAAGGATTGACATAAGGCATTTGCCTTTGTTTCACCTAACTCAGAACTTATTCAGGGAAGAAAAGCAGGTATGTAGAAGCATTCTTAAAGACATTGTAAAACAAATGAACAACCCATCTCACTACATGAGGTAAAAGGCTGCAGTTGTGGCAAATATTACATGCACCAATGGCTTGGAGATAAAGCTGGGGAGAGAGTTTCTTGAGGAAATCAGAACAATGAAAAGTATATACCAGAGAATTTAGAAAGCAGCACACATACCCAAAATAGGATGCATGCTCAGAATAGACATGAGAAGTAAACCAGTAAGTAGAGAAGAAAGTAATGGCTAAGGCAGAGTTGTAAGCAGCCTGGCTAATCAATGGAGTGCCCCAACATAGAGCTAATCTGCAAAGATGGAGAGGTTGACTGCAATCATAAATTCACCAGATGGATTCAATATCAGATTTCAGCAGGTGGAGAAAGAATCAGATAACTTGAACATGGGTCAATTGAAATTATCTAGTCTGAAGAGCAGAAAGAAAAAAGAATGACAAAAACTGAATAAAGACTAATAAACCTATAGGACATAATCAAATGTAACCATACATGCATGATGGGAGTCCCAGAAGGAGAGGAGACAGAGAAAGGGGCAGCAGGAACATAGGAAGAAGTAATGGCCAAAAACTTTCCAAATTTGATAAAAGACAAAAATACACAATATCCAAGAAGCTCAATGTACTCTCAGAAGTATAAACACAGAGAGATATACACCAAGACACATTAAAATATTATAATCAAATTGGTGAAAGACAAAAACAGAGACTCTTAAAGTAGCAACTCATCCTGTACAAGTCATCTTCAATAAGATTAACAACCAAAATCTGATCCGAAACCATGGAGACCAGATGGCAGTAGGGTAACATATTTAAAGTGCTGAAATATGTTGTCAATGAAAAATTACACACCCAGCAAAACCATCCTACCAAAAAGAGGACGGGTTTAAGACATTCCCAGGTAAACAAAAGCAGAGGGAGTTTGTCTTTAATAGACTAACCCAACAAGAAACACTAAAGTAAGTTCTTTAGGCTGAAATGAAAGGACACTAGACAGCAATGTGAAGCCAAGAGAACTCCAGTAAAGGTAATCACATAGGTAAATATAAAATCCAATATTATTTGGTTTCTAACTCCATAATATACAGAAAAGGAAATGAGAAGGGAATCAAAATGGTACACACTAAAAAGAAATGGTTAAACACAAGGAAAATGGTAATGAAGGAAATGAGGCACAAAATGGTATTAAACATACAAAAAAATTTAGCAAAGTGGTATAAGTAAGTCCTTCCTTATCAGTCTTAACTTTGAATATAAACGGATTAGACTATCCAATCCAAAGACGGTGATTCACAGAACAGATTACAAAGTCATCATACATTGATAAAAGGGTCAATAAAGGAGATGTAACAATATATACTTCACCAAACAACAGAGCCCCAAAATATATGAAGCAAACATTTGACATATTTGAAGGGAGAAATAGGGAGAAACAGACAGGTCTACAATAATAGCTGGAGACCAATAACCCACTTGGATGGAAAGAATCTAGACAGAAAGTTGATAGGGAAATAGAGGACTTAAACAACAGCATAAAACAACTAGACCTGAAAGACATAAAAGTAGAACACATTCTTCAACTGCACATGGAACATTCTACAGGACAGACAATATGTCAGGTCACAAAACAAGTCTCAATAAATCTAAAAAGACTGAAATCACAAAATTATCTTCTTCAACCACAATGGAATAAAGCTAGGAATCAATAATAAAAGAAAAATTGGAAAATTAAAAAATATGTGGCAATTAAGCAAAACACTCTTAAACAACCAATGGGTTAAAGAAGAAATCATAAAGGGAAATAGAAAATACTTCGAGACAAATTAAAATGAAAACACAACATAACACAATTTATGGGATGCAGCAAAAGCAGTGCTCAGAAGGAAATTTATAGGTATAAATGCCTACATTAAAAAAGAAGACTTCAAATCAATAACCTAACTAACTGTACACCTTAAGAAATTAGAAGAGGAACAAACTGAATCCAAAGACCTGACTGAAGAAGAAATAGAAAATCTGAACAGTCCTATAACAAGCAAAGAGATTGAATCAGTAATCAACAACCTCCAAACAAAGAAAACTCCAGGACCAGATGGTTTTACTGGTGAATTCTACAAAACGTTTAAATAAGAATTAACACCAACCCTTCTCAAACTCTTCCAAAAAGTAGAAGCGGAGGTAACATATGGAGCCTAACTTATTGTATGAGGCCAATATTACCCTGATGCCAAAAGCAAAGACATCACAAGAAAACTTCAGACCAATGTCCTTATAAGTATAGATGGAAAAATCCTCAATACAATAGTAGCAAACTGAATTTAACAGCATATTAAAATAATTATACAAAATGACCAAGAGGAATTTATTCCAGAAATTTATACCATATTCTTAGAACAAAGGAAAAAAAATAAACAAAAAATACATGCTCCCTCAACTGATGCAGGAGGAAAGAGCATTTGACAAAATACAACATTGTTTCATGATAAAAACACTAGGAAAACAATGGATAGAAGGGAACTTCTTCAACATGATGAAGGGTATCTATGAAAAATCCACAGCTAACATTATTCTCAATGTTAAAAGAATGAGTTTTCCTCCTAAGGTCAGGAATAACACAAGGATGCCAGTATTCACCACTGTTATACCACATTGTTCTGATAGTTCCAGCCAGAGCAATTAGGCAAGAAAAAAAAAAAGGCATCAAAATTGAAAAAGATGAAAAACTATCTCTTTTGCAGATGACATGATATGATATATAGAAAATCTCATACAATCCACAAAAAAACTATTAGAGCTAATGAATAAATTCAGCAAAATTGTAAGATTCAAGAACAATATATAAAATTCAGTTGTGTTTCTAAAGACAGCAGTGAACAATCAACCTAAAAATGAAATTAAGAAAACAATTCCATTTATGATAGCCTCCAAAAGAAAAAAATACATTGGAATAAATTTAACCAAGGAAGTTTTATTTTCCCCCTGGAGTTACTATAACAAATTATCACAAACTTAGTGGTTTAAAAAAACAAAAATGTGTTCTCTCACATTTCTTGAGGCTAGGAGTCTGAAATCAGGGTGTTGGCAGGGCCATAGGTCTCTCTGGCAGCTCTAGGCAAGGATTCCTTCCTTGCCTTTTAATAGATTTGTGTGACTCATGGCAATCTTTGGTGTTCCTTTGGTTTGTAGATCTCTACGTGATGGTGAATTTTATTTGTTGACTTGGTTATGGTGTCCAGTTGTTTGGTCAAACACTGGCTTACTTGTCACTGAGGAGGAATTTTGTAGATGGATGGAATTAGCATCTACAATCAGCTGACTTTAAGGAAACTAGTCTCAATAATGTGAGAAGGCCTCATTCAGTAAGCTGGAGGTCTTAAGAAGGAGAACCGAGAGTTCCAGGGATCAAAAGGAATTCTGCCTTAAGACTACATCCTCCATTGCTTCCTGAATTTCCAGGCTAAGGAATTCAGACAAGACTTCAACATTACTCTTATTGTAATTTCCAGCCTCCAGCCTGGCCTATGGAATTTGGACTTGCCAGTCCCACAATCATGTGAGCCAATTCCTTATAATTAATCTCTTAATACATATATATACACACGTATCCTGTTGGTTCTCTTTATCTGGAGAACCCCGACTGATACACACTCTGCCTCTATCTTCCCAGGGTCTTCTTCCCTTTAAGTGTTTCCTCTGTCTCTATATCCAAATCTCCCTCTCTTTTCTCTTATAAAGATACCTAGTCACTGGATTTAAAGATCACTCTAATCTAGTATTACCTCATCTTAACTAATTAATCTGCAAAGACCCTATTTCCAAATAAGGTCACATTCTAAGGTTCCAGGTTGACATTAATTTTTGGAGGGCACTATTCAACCTATTATGGAAGTGAAAAACTTATATACTGAAAACCACGAAATATAGCTGAAAGAAATTAAAGACCTAAATAAATGGAAAGGCATCCATGCTCATGGATTGGAACACTTAATATTTTTAAGATGACAATACTTCCCCAAAGCAGCCTACAAATTCAATGCAATCTATATCAAAATTCCAATGGACCTTTTGCATAAATTGAAAAATTGATCCTCCAAATCATATGCAATTACAAGGGCACCAAATAGTCAAAACCATCTTGAAGAAAGAACAAAAAACCAACTAGGGGGAGCTGATGTGGCTCAGTGGTTGAGTGCTGGCTTCTCACATACAAGGTTCCAGGTTCAATCCCTGGCCCTTAGTACCTCAAAAACACAAACAACAACAACAACAACAAAACCAATGTGTTACTGGCATAAGGATAGACATATAGACCAGTGGAAAAGAACAGAGAATCTACAAATAAAATCTATACACCATAAGCAACTGATGTTTAACAAGGGTACCAAGACCATTCAATAGGGAAGAAATAGAGTCTTCAACAAATGGTGCTGGGACAATAGGATATACACATACAAAAAATGAAGCTGGACCAGATATGAAAATTAACTCAAAATGGATTAACCTAAATATAAACATAGCCCTAAATATAAGAGCTAATACTATAAAAGTCTTATTAAAAACACAAAAGTACATCTTCTTAAATTTAGGTTCTATATATGGTCTTTGTTTTTGAGGTACCGGGGATTGAATCCAGGACTTCATACATGGAAAGCAGGCACTCAACCACTGAGCTACATCTGCTCCCCAATGAGAGATGATTTTTTTGTTTGTTTTTAGGAGGTACCAAGTATTGAACCCAGGACCTCATACATGGGAAGCAGGCACTCAACCACTTGAGCTACATCCGCTCCCCTGAATATGTTATTAGATTAAAAAAAAAAAAAGTTAACACAGGACTGTACAACACAGTGAACCCTACTGTAAACAATGGACTACAGTTAACTGTACAATTATAAAAATGTTCTTTCATAAACTGTAACAAGTGTACCACACTAATACAAGTTGTTAATAACAGGGTGAAATATGGGAACTCTATTTTATGCGTGATTTTTCTGAAAACCTACAAGATCTCTAGTAAAAAAATAAAAATAAAAAAATGAAAAAAAGTATATCTTCCTGACCTTGGATTTGGCAATGTTTCTTAGATGTAACACAAAAGCATAAGCAACAAAAGGAAAAAAAAAATAGATAAACTGGACCTCCTCAAAATTAAAACCTTTTTGTGAATCAAATGACATTAAGACAACCTACAGAGTAGAAGGAAATATTTGATAATCATATCTTATGAAGGTTAAACACCCAGAATATATAAAGAACTACTACAACTGAACAGAAAGACAAACCAATTTAAAAATAGACTTAAAGAGACATTTCTCCAAAGACAATATACAAATGTTCAAAGGAAAAAAAAAACACTTTAAAAGATATACAACATCATCAGTCATTAGTGAAATGCAAATCAAAATGACAATGAGATTCCACTTCACACTCACTAGGGTGGCTATTTTAAACAAAGGAAAATAACAAGTGTTGGCAAGAAATTGGAACTCTACATTGCTGATGGGGATGTAAAATCGGCCAGCTGGTGTGGACAAAAGTTCGGTGGTTCCTCAAAAAAAGTTAAACATTCAATTACCATATTATTATTGTATGACAGGCAATCCCACCCCTATGTATATAAACAAAAGAACTGAAAACAGGTACTCAAATTACTTGTACACACATGTTCACACTGGCACTATTCACAATAGCCAAATGGGAGAAACAACTCAAATGGGTATCAACAACTGAATGGCTAAACAAAATGTGGTGTATACATACAATGGGATTTCATTCAGCCATAAAAAGGAATAAAGCACTGATACATGCTACAAGCTGGGCAAATCTTGCAAGTATTATGCTAAATGAAATAAACAGACACACAAAAAAACCCCACATATTATATGATTCCACCTACATGAATTATCCAGAATAGGTAAATCCATAGAGACAGGAAGCAGACTGGTGGTTGACTAGGGTTGGGGAAGAGGAGGAAGTGGCTAGTGACTGCTTAATAGGTTCAGGGTTTTCTTTTGGGGTAATGGAGACGTTTTAGAACTAGACAGAGGTGGTGGTTGTGCAATATTGTTAATGTAATAAATGCTACTGAATTGTACACTTTAAAATGGCAATTTTGTTATGTGAATTTCACCTCAATAAAAGTAAAAAGAAACAGGTGAAATTAATATTAATAGACATTTCAACCAGCCCAAAATATCCAAAATAATATCACTTTAACAGTTAATCAATATAAAAATAACTAGTGCGGTATTTTACATTCTTTTTTCATACAAGTCTGAAATCTGGCATGTATTTTACACAAACAGCACATCACAATTCTGAGTAGCACTTCAAGTGTTCAATAATCACATTAGCCAATGGCTACCACATTGCACAGGGAATCTTAAAGGTATAAAAATAAACTGTCAGGTGACCAGTTTAGAAAGAAGTAGTTCCTAAAATATGGAATGCTCATTCCTCCATCATACAACACTTGAAGGTAATTTCCAATGCCTTTTTTCCTTTAGAAACTGAAGTAGTCACCAAGAAATATATACGTGTTCCCACCTTTGAATGGTTTTCCTCCCCTAGAATGCACTTGACACCTATGTAAAAGACCCACGGTTCATTCACATCTTGACTTCTACAGGTTATAAAGGCTTCTTGTGAATTCAATGTATTTATCGTCTGTATCTTTCGGTAAGTAGTTCCACTCACTCTCATACACCGCAAGGACTAAGCATTTTCCTCTTACATCCCAACCTTTTCCCTTCCACATCTAATGAACAATATTTCATAAGCAGGTAATGATAATACCAAAAAAGGACATCTCCAACACCCTCTCTCAATGCACTTTCTTCAGCTGAACTAGAGTCAAAGACCATAGGACCTGAATAGGCCACACCTGGCATCCTTTACTCAAAAGAACACAGTACACAAAACACAACAGGGGAGCTTCAAGATGTCTCTTTAGGAGGGGTCCTCTCAGCAATTCAGGGGCTATTCTTTAGCTCCCTAAGTGACAGTTCAATTATGAACAAATGAAATCCCATAGTTGGGTACATGAACTACGTCCAGCTTAGAAGCCCAAGCTCCATATAGAAACGAATATATCCCATAACACTTCGATAGACAGCTTCTTGAATTCCTGTAAAGCAGGGGTTCTTAACCGTTTTTGTTCCACAGACCCCTCTGCCAGTTAGGTGAAAACCACGGACCCCTTACTAAGTCTACACTATACTGTGTATTATTTAATAAATATATCACACCCACACCAACATGTCCCCACAAGAATAATTTTCAATTCAAGTTCACGGAACCCCTGAAATCTTTCCACGGACCTGTGGTTAAGAACCCCTGCTATAAAGGATCATACCCATTTAGAAGAATGCACCACACTTAAGGGAGACCAAAACTTTAGCTTCTACCAGGTATACAGTTCATTCACAGTCCTCCCAGTTCAGGAGCTGTTTATCAATCACCAGTGTTGCCTAATAACAAAGCTGACAATCCTGATTCTAGGAAACCGGAGCTAAAAAGTTAACCCAAAGTCATTTTTTCTGGAAAAAAAGAACAAATATGAACAACTCTTTATCTTTGTCTAAAACTGAGTAACTGCTAAAGAGATGGGGGCACGTTAACCTATGTATCTTACACCCGTGTATAAAGTGAATTTTTTGGGCAACCAGTTCTTTAAATAAGACATGTAGGTTAATGTGTCCCCATCTCTCCAAATGACTTGATTATAGAATGAACTGATTATATGTAACATCCATTAAACAATATTCTGTGTAAGAGTAAAAATCGTTAAAAATAACAGCTGTAGTAATTTCTTACACCAACAGACTTTTTTTTTTTTTTTAAAGATTTATTTATTTTATTACATATCTCCCCTTCCCCCCGCTGCGGCGACGCGCCGAGAGTGGTCACTGCGCAGGCGCGGCTTTCCCCGCTTGTGGGCGGTCTCTGCGTCCATTCACGGCTGGCGCTTGCTTCAGTTCGCGGGTGGCTGGCTGCGCTCCATCCGCGGGCGACCTGCCCTGCCCGTGGCGGCTCTTGCCTTGTCCGTGGCAGCTTCTTGCCCTGCCCATGGCGGCTCCGGCCCGCCCATGGCGGCTTGCCATTCTCAAGGCGGTCTGCCCGCTAGGAGAGGTCCCCGGGAATCAAACCCAGGGCCTCCCATGTGGTATGCTGGCGCCCTATCCACTGGGCTATCGAGCCGGCCCCCAGACTTTTTTTAAAAACAATTTATTGAAGTATATCATTCATACATGAACATACATAAACTATAAGTGTTCAGTAAACACTGTGAACTTACAAAACAAATATGCTTAACATCATACAGGGCTCCCACACATCACCCCCCCACAAACACCCAGCATTGTTGTGAAACATTTGTTAACAAATCATGAAAGAGTATCATCAAAGTATTACTATTAACTATAGTCTGCATCTTACTCCTTATACATTTTCAACAATTTATTTATTTACTTTTATCCATTTTTACCGCCCCCTCCCCCACCTGGTTTTTTGCTGTTTCTATGTCCATTTGCTGGGCAGCCCTCTGTGTCCGTTTCCTGCCCTTTCTTCTCATCCTTCTCTTCCCGTCTTCACTGGGATTCGATCCTTGGAACCTGCGATGCAGGAGAGCGGCGTCCTGCCTCCTGCACCACCTTAGTTCCTGGTTTTTCGGTGCATCTCGTCTTGGCTCTCCCTTCTGTCACTCTCCTGTTATGTCATCATCTTGCTGTGTGGCTTGCAAGGCCTGGCGATGTACCCATGTGCAGGGCCTGGCGGCCCATGTGCCTTCTCTATTTTTCTTCTTATTTTTTCCTGGAGGTCCCAGGGATCAAACCCAGGTCCCTCCACATGGGAGACAGACACCCAGCCACCCTAGCCACATCTGTCCCCCTGATATCTCTCTTACGGTTGACCAAAGATACCCAGAGTTACTGTCTTTTCCCATACAGGATGGTCATATAATAAGTCAGGCTTAATTTATCGCTAGACCTAGGGAGAAAAACTAGGTCTAGGGACGCAAGCATGGTTTCTAATATAGTGAATGTTTAGCCTACCTTGATTATCACAAAATCAAGACAGGTAGAATATTCATATTACCAACAGACTTTTAAAATAATCTAAACTGTCAATTTGACAAGCACTGCTGCTTTTAAAAAATAAGATACCTTCCAACAACATACATCATCAAAAAAATGTAACTGCCAAAGACAAAAAGGCTGTTGATTTTTTCATGAAAGATGACACAAAAGTATGCACTATATGTGTCATCTTTGCTTGAGTGGGAAGATTATTGATGTCAATAAAAAATGAGTTAGGCTAAGTAAGAATCTTACTGGTGGAAAGGCCTTTGCATATCAAAAAGGAAACAATTCTAAGTTCCAGCGGCTGGTGGGGTTGGGGGTGGGGATGAGGGTGGAAGGAAAGAGATATGATTAAATTGGTGTCTGAGAATAAGTATACTGAATAATAAGATCAGGAAAGCTTGAGAGTAGAGGCAGAAAGGTAGCTAGGAAGATGCAATTTGAACCCAGGTGCTATTTTAGTAATGAAGCCTAGTAAGACAGCACTGTCTTTACAGTTAAGAGCTGGAAGGTGAATCCTAGATATATTCTTTTCAACAAAACATACAGAGAAAATATTGAAGTAAAGAAAAGGGGTACCGAAAAAACACAAGAGTCAATGTAACTTCTAAGATTGTAAGCCTGTAAAGGATCCAGTTCAGTGGTGCTGCATATAGTATAAAAGATGTACAAAAGTAGTTGATGTCAATCTAGAATAAATGCATGAGTTTGGTTGTCAAGTATGATAAGAAAATTCAGAAGAAGTACCTAAACAGCCATGAGAGTATAAATAATTTAAGAGCATCTAGTACATAAATGATGTTTCATAAAAATTGAATGGATGAATTTACTGGATGGCTTTTATAAGCCAAACAATATATTAAACAGAAAGTATTCAAAGAACAAGACACCGTTCCTATTCTCAAAGAATTCACAATACAACTAACTTGAAAAAATAATATAATAAGAGCAACAATGATTCTGATACAGGAGTTGAGTTGAGGACATATAGTGAAGGATTTCACATTTGTATTGTCCTAGCGGTGCTAATTTGGGAGTCTTTTGTCTTAAAATGGTAACAGAATCTTTGAAAGTGAATTAGAAAGAGAATATGCCAATGAAACTTAGCATTGGGGGAAATGCTCTTTCTTTCAAGACTTAAGGAAGAAGAGGGGAGTTGGAGTACTTAACAGAGGTGGGAACACTTGAATAAAGTGTTATGAAAGCCAAGACAATGGTTTTGTCTTAGAATGCAAAAAGAGAAGCCTAGTATATTGGAAGCATGATCTGAATGTAAAAGTAATAATGGATTGATATAATAATTATAGTAATAGAGATTAGTAAAGTAATTAAGTTCAAATTCTGTTAACACCCTTTTGTCAGGTTAAATTAGTTTAAGACTGTATGCCTTTTAGAAAGGCATTAAAAGGCATTAATAGCTTTTAATAAATGTTTGAATTTCTATTTCTTCTCATGTCATAGAAGACTCAATCTCTACAGATATCCATAATGGTATCTGAGGTCTTAAGCAGCAGTCAAAAACAAACAAATGATCAAAGGGAGCTGCTCTAAGTGTTTAAAATACTTGTAGTGGTGGGGTTGTGATGATCTACCACCACTGAGCAGCTACCTAGTAGCAGGCCCAGTGTTAGAAGAATGTCTTGATCTTTTTAGAAAAGTTGGAAATTCTGTCTAGGTGAAATCTCCTGATTTCTGAAATGTTGACCCATTTAAATGTGGACTGGTTTCACCTCTTTTCGTCTTCTGTCCTAAAGTAGCCTTTTTAAAAAAATGCATAAATAAGTTTATGGTATTTACATAATAAAAACAAAACACGAAACTCAGAAGTTATACAAAGAAATTGATGTTAATAAAACAGCAATATAGACAGGCAAAAATTTATTTATTTTCTTTATTTTATTTTATTATATATCTCCCCTTTCTGCTTGTTTTTGCTGTGTTGATTTTTGCGTTCTTCTGTGTCTGCTTATCTGTGGCAGCCTTGCCTGCCCACGGCAGCTTGCCTTCTCAAGGCGGTCTGCCCGCTCGAGGAGGCCCCGGGAACCAAACCCAGGGCCTCCAATGTGGTAAACTGGCGCCCTACCAACTGAGCTAGAGCCAGCTCCAACAGGCAAAAATTTTAAAGAAAGATCTTAATAAGGAGTTAAATATTAAATAGACTTTACTTCTAAATTTCACTTTGTCACCCACACTAAATTGGAATTGAATGGCTCTCTCTTCAGGAGGTCCTATACTGGAAATTCTGGAAATTGGTAAATTATATTTTGATAAGAATTTAAAAGTAATGACCTAGTTCCATGCAGTACCTAATGCTGCCTTAATATTATTCAGTCTGCTTTGAAGGGAAACAGCTTTAAGTTAATCTGTTCTGCCAGGCCTGGCTAGAAAAATATCACGAACATTTTTCTGATACATGGAGATGTGGCAGGAATAAACAATTATTTAGAGAGTAGGGAGATCTGGAGCCAGAGTGACTGGGCAAAAGTTTAAAGGGAAGCAAAAGATAAGACAGGAAGATCAATGAAAATATGCACAAGCATAGACAGAGTAATAAGCACAATTAGTGCAGCTGGGAAATGAACAGAAGGAATTAATCCATGGAGCAAAATAAGGGCTTCTTTAGCCACTATTCACTGGAAAACAATGTAGTGCCTAGTCAAACAAATTTGTTTTAACAGAGGAGTCGGGGGATATTAATATATGGATTGCCACCTTTAATTAAAGTTACCTTAAAAAAAAAAAAACTAGAAAACTATTCAAATAGAGCATGGTTTGGGGTCTACCAAAAATACAAGCATCCAAAAAGAGCAATTAACCAATTAGTACTTTATCTTTAAATTCCTTAAACCAAGTGTTACTTCAATGCAGTTTCTGAAATCAATTTTATGTGCACATATTAATAAAGCATACAATTCATCCAAAGTGTATAATCAATGGCTTTTAGTAAAATCACAATGCTGTACTTGCATCATCAATGCATTTTTCATTTCAAGGTGTTCAACCCACTCTGCTCTTCAATATGAAAAACAAAACTTGTAAAATCACAAGAAATTGATTTAATAATAAGCAAACTAATGACCACAAATCAAGGTAAAACTTGTTCTAGTAAAAAATTACAATGGTCCAGAGGTTTCTAAACTAAGGATAGACTTCATGAGTATTAACTGGAAAGCTTTTATTTTTTTTTAATTTTTACCGGTAGGTCCCAGGTATCAAACCCAGGTCCCTCCATATAGGAGACAGAAGCCCAACCATTTGAGTCACATCCGCCCCCCACCTGGAAAGCTTTTTAAAAACAGATCCCGAAGGCTAGTTCCCTGACAATTATAATTCCTAAGTAAAAGGGCTTGGGAAACATGTATTTTAAATTTCTTAAGTAGTTCCCTAAAAGGCAGTTATATTTAGGAATCATCTTATTCACAGTATTAGGTAACTAAAAATCCAATCTTAATTTTCAATAACTTAACTGAAAATCTGTCACTATAAAATTCTACCCAGAATAATTTCTTTCCTATCACTTAAGGAAATATATAGCTAGACAGTTACTCTATCTAGTCTTGGGTTTTAGATAATCTTAAAAATTAAGTTCCAAAGAACAGCCCTAATACAAGGACTCAATATCCAAAGCAAAAAAAAAAAAAAATGGATTCAACATAGTTTGGCAAGTAATCTAAAATCTTTTAATAGCTCCTTACCTCTAATGACAATAGCATTCTTGCTACTTCTTGCTACTACTCAGTTTCTCTCCACCTCAGGGTCTCTGCACTTGCTGTTTCATTTACTTGAATACTCCATAAATGTTCTATTGGCTGCCGCCTTCTTAGTATCAGCTAACATGAATCTTCCAAAAAGTAGAAGATTCCATTTTAGATCACCAATCTAATGTAGCCTCAACACCCACCTTCTCTCCACTCTATTCCATTATACTCGACTGCTTTTCTTCATAATTGTTATGAGTATTTGAAAAAATCTTTTTTAATGAATTTACTGTCTGTCTCCTATCAATAGGATTTATGCTCCATGTGAGCAGGGACCTTGTTTTTCCTCCTTACTACTGTATCAGAAAGTTATCTGGGATATAGTAAATGCTCAGTACTTAATTTTTAAATAAATGAAAGGAAAAGAATACAAATTCCAACTTTACTCTCAGCATATTAACATGCCATATCCATGAGCCTCTATGAAGACAATAAAATGTTTTATGCAATTTTAGCCCTAAGCAAAATTGAAATAGGAAAATTTCAGTACCCCAGACTCCTCTACTTTCTTCCTCTGAGTTCCCTTCCTCCAGAAGCAGTCACTCTTCCTATGTCCTTGAGATCAGGTAATTTTGATTTAAGGAAAACAGACTCCAGAAGCAACTGTAATGGCACAGAGAGGTGCAAGCAAGTAAATATTACAATCCAAGCAAAACCCATAAGATATGGAACTTTTCCAATTACGTATCATTCAGAGAAGACCACCTCAGATATCAGCGACTCAAGTCTTTTGAGGAACCAGATGTACACTGTAGATCCTTAAAGATCTTAAGGATGAGTAGGGTTAAATTAGAAGGGGAAAAAATCAAAAAGGAAAAAGGGTTTCCATGATAGATGCCCATGGAAAGGCCAAGAAACAAGAAAAGAGTATGTGAAAATATTCAGATAAACTTTTTTTTTTTTTTGGAAATAAAAAGGGATATGGGGCCGGCTGTAGCTCAATTGGTAGAGCACTGGTTTACAACGTGGGAGTTCGGTTATGGGGTCTCCTTGACCGGGCAGACCGCCTTGAGAAGGCAAGCCACCATGGCAGGGCAAAGCCGCCATGGGCAGGGCAAGCCCCCGCGGGCAGGGCAGAGCAGGCAAGGCCACCGCCCCAGTGAGCTGACTCAGGGGGTCGCCACAACGGGGGGGGGGGGGG
>PVKH010000103.1:0-23382 GCA_004027955.1 Chaetophractus vellerosus | reverse complement strand
AGATCACATTGTCTTGCAGATTGAAAAACAGATGGTGGGGAAAGAGGGAGTCAATAGTGGATACAGAAGATATTTTGGTAATCCATTTGAGAAATATAGAGTAGGATGATGAGATAATTTGACAAATGGATAAGAAAACTGAATGGACTGAAGAAATACTTTAGAGGTAAAATTGAGCTGCCCAACGAGGTTCTAAAACTCTGGCCTCTCTGTTGTAAGTTTTTGCCTTTTCAATCATTTCCAACCTATAGAATAAAGATCTTACATATTTTAAACAAAAATTAATGGGCTAATACAATTCAATTTAAAACTGGTGGTGAGTACATTATTACATCAGACATGTGTTAGCATACAAATTGAAAAAGGCCCCATTCTCTTCCCTCAAGGAGTTCACCCATTTAAGATTATAGGCACAGTACAAGTAACAATGTATCAACGTACAATATAAATAAAAGTATATAGAAATGGAGGGAAGAGGCATAATCTTAAACGTAAAATGATACATTTGATAAAGTAGGACAAGATTCAAATACTGAGAAGGGAACTAAACTGGCAATCAAAAGATACTATTTCAGAAAAAACTTACCATTCTGAAGGATGATAAAATAACTAACAATTCAACATCTATCCTTGGAAAAAAAAAACTTTTAGAAACATATTTCTTTAACATGGTAAAGGCTATAAAAACCAAATAATTAGTGCCATATCTAAAGTGAGGCATTTCTATTAAAATCAGGAATAGGACAACATTACCGGGGAGTTTTAAAAGGTATAAGTAATATGACTGAAGAGGAGGGAGGAGGAGGAAAAAATGAAATATAAATAATGATAAATCATTATTCTTATTTGCAGATAAGAATGATTGCTTACCTAGAAAATATAAGTAAATGTACTATTAGAAAAACGAGAGTATAGTGTAGTGATTATATATAAGAAAAAATGGAAATAATTTGCTTTCCAAGTTAGTAATGAATTAGAAATTGCAATAAAAAAGCCAATCCACAAAAACTCTCCTTATTCTTAGGCAAACATGCCAAGCACATCCCACATTAAGGCCTTTGCCTTGGTTGTATCCTATACCTAAAGCTCTTCCCAGATAGCTATATGCCTAATTACTTCACCTCTCTTCTTTGATCAAATATCCTCTCAGTGAGGCGGCCCTGCTGCCATGACTTCCACTTCACTTCCTATCCATGTAGACTGCTCTATAAGCACTATGGTTTATTTACTATTGCTCATTGCTATTTTCTGTGATTCCTCCTACACCACCCCCTCCATGTAACCGCAAGGATCTTTGTTTTGTTCTCTAATAAATTCCTAAACTAGAGGAGTGCCTAGCACGGAAAAAACACTGAATAAAATATCTATTGAACTAATGGAATTTTAATCGGAGGAAAGAGTATTTTTCCTATTAGCTATCAAAGTTTATTATATAGAATCAAAACAGTGTGATATGGATGGAACAGCATAAGGTTTCTCAATGTGTGATTCATGAAGCATACGCATCATAACCATCTAATGTGTTTATTATAAAACTGATTCCTATATCCCACCCAAACTTCTGAACCAAAATTTCTGGGGGCAGGGCTAAAGGATATTTTGGGGGAAAATTTTTCAGTTGAGGTGACATTTATGTAGAATAAAGTTTGTTAACCACAGGAATAGAGTCCATAAACATAACCAAATGCATATAAGCATTTAGTATGTGATAAAGCTTATCAAATCTGTAGAAAAGGATGTTGGGGAAGCCATGTGGAAAAAAAAAATATTAAAACTTGAATCTCTGCCTGGCACTAAAATTAAAACCATATCATTATTAAGAGAAATATTTTTATAATTTTGGGATGAGAAATACCTTTCTGAACTTGCTCCTAAAGTCAGAAATTAGAAAAGATTGCTAGATCTAACTACATCAAAACAGAAATTTTCTGTATGGCGAAAAACCAGAATATTAAGAGACAAACATAAAAACTGGTTGTGGGGGGTGGGGGATAAATGTATCATGTGACAAAAGATTAGTATCCAAAAGTACAATGAGATACCATTTCACACCCATTAGAATGGTTGCTATTAAAAAAAAAAGTGTTGGAGAGGATGCAGAGAAATAGGAACATTCATTCACCGCTGGTGGAAATGTAAAAAGAGCAGCAGTTGTGGAAGACAGTTTGACAGTTCCTCAGAATGCTAAGTATAGAATTACCCGCAATCCCACTACTAGAAATTTTCAATTTTCAAATAAATTGAAAGCAGGGACGTGAACAGAAAGTCACACAACAATGCCCATAGCAGCATTATTTACAATTGTCAAGAGATGGAAGAAACCCAAGTGTCCACCAACCGATAAACGGATAAACAAATGTGGTATACATATACAATGGAATATTATTCAGCCATAAAAAAGTATCAAGTCCTGATACATGCAACATGGATGAATCTTTAAGGCACCATGGTAAGTGAAATAAGCCAGACACAAAAGGACAAATATTGTATGACCTCACTGATTTGAAATAATTAGAATAAGTAAACTCATAGAATCAGAATCTATAATACAGGCTACCTGGGACTGGGAGGGGATAGGGAATGGGTAATTAAGGCTTAAAATGTCCAGGGTTCCTATTTGGAATGATAGTAATGTTTTGATAATGGATGGTGGTAGTGGTAGCACAACATTATGAACATATTTAACAACACTGAAATATATATATCTAAATGTGATTAAAAGGGTAAAATGGTAGATTTTATTTATGGTAACAGAATAAAAATTTTTTAAAAATTCCATGCAACTATACTACACAGTAAGCCCTAAGTTAAACCATGGACTTCAGTTAATTGTACAATTATAAAAATGTGCTATCATGATTTGTAACTAATGCTCCATACCAATGCAAGCTGTTAACAAATGGGTGGTATATGAGAATCCTGTATTTGAAACATGATTATTCTGTAAACAAACTTCTCTAATAAATTTTTAAAAAAAGATTAGTACTCTAATATAAAATGAAATCTTATACATTAATATGGAAAACATAAAAATGGACAAAGAAAACAAAAATGCAAAATATAAAGAAATACGGGTAGTCCAACCTCACGAGTATAAAAATATGCATATTACAACAATGAGATATAATTTCCTACCTATAAAACTAGTAGAGATTTAAAGTGTAATAATACAGTGTTAATACAGTAATGTCTTATACAGGGCTATGTATAATGTTTCTGGAGAAAAACTTGGCATATTTAAAATACATACCACCTTGACCCAGAATTTTACTTCTAGAAACTTATTCTAAAGATACAGAGAAATGTACTCAGTTGTATGCACAAAACTACATCATAACATGGTTTATTATAGCAAAAACCTAGAAACTGCCTAACGACCCATAATAAGACTAAAAGTAAATTTTCAGTCATTAAGCATTTTTTCAAAGATTTATTTATTTATCCCCCTTCCCCCCATTCCATTGTTTTTGTGCTCACTGTCTGTTCTCTGTGTCCATTTGCTATGTGTTCTTCTGTGTCTGCCTGTCCTCTTTCTAGGCAGCACAAGGAACTGATCCTGGGACCTTCCGGAGTGGGAGAGAGGTGCTCAATCTCTTGCGCCACCCCAGCTCCCCGGTCTGCTGCATCTCCCGTTGTCTCTCCTCTGTGTCCCTTCTTGCCACATCATCCTGCTACAACAGCTCTCCTCTAGGGCCAGCACTCCTGTGCAGGCCAGCACTCCACGTGGGCCAGCTCTCCACTTGGGCCTTCTTGCCTTCATTAGGAGGCCCCGGAAATCGAACCCTGGACCTCCCATATGGTAGATGGGAGCCCAATCACTTCAGCCACATCTGCTTCCCAGTCACTAAATATTATGTTGTAAATTTTTATAGGCTGACACATTAAGTGGAAAAGAAAATAGACTTCAAAATAGTATAAAATAATGATTGTATAAAGGGGTCAATTCATCAAGAAGACATAACAACTATAAATATATATGCACCTAACAGTAGAGCCCCCAAAATACATGAAGCAAATACTGCCAGATTTGAAGGGAGAAATAGAAGTTTCTACATTAAAAGTAGGAGACTTCGATTTGCCACTTTCAATAATAGATACATCTAGACAGAAGATCAATAAGGAACACTAAACCAACATACCTAACGGACATATATAGACCATTTCACCAACAGCAACAGAATACACATTCTTCTCTAGTACACATGGATCATTCTCCAGGATAGCTCATATGTTAGGTCACAAGTCTCAAAAAATACAAAAATATTGAAATCATACAATGTATGACCACAATGGAATGAAGCTAGAAATCAATAATAGCTAGAAATGGAAATTTCACAAATACTTGGAAATTAAACAATGTACTCTTAAAGAACCTATGTGGTTCAAGGAAGAAATCACAAGGGAAATTAGAAAATATGTTGAGGTTAATGAAAATGAAAACACAATATACCAAACACATGGAATGCAGCAAAGGCAGTGCTGAAAGAGAAACTTATAGCTTCTTCTAAATGCTTACATTGAAGAAGATAGATCCCAAATCAGAGAACTTACCTCAAAACTATAGAATCTAGAAAAAGAAGAAATTAAACCCAAAGTGAGTAGGATAGAAAGTAAAGGGATAGAAATAAAGTTTAGAGCTGAGATAAATGAGATAGAGAATTAAAAAACAATCGTCAACAAAACCAAAAGTTGGTTCTTTGAAAAGATCAATAAAAATCAACAAACCTTTAGCTAAACAAATTATTTTTTTTTAAAAAGGGAAAGGACACAAATAACTAAAATCAGAAATGAAAAGGGGGCAATTACTACCAACATCACAGAAATAAAAAGTACTATAAAAGGATACTATGACTATTTGGATACTATGTATGCCAAAAAACTGGATAACCTAGATGAAATGAACAAATTCTTAGAAACACACAAACTACCTACACACTGACTCAAGAAGAAAAGAAGATCTCAAACTAATAACTAGTAAAGAGATTGAATCAATAATCAAAAACCTCCAAACAAAGAAAAGCCCAGGAAGACAGCTTCACAGAGGAATTTTACTAAACATTCCAATAAGAATTAATACCTATTCTGCTCAAAATTTTCCAAAATATTCTAAAGAGAACAATCCCTATCTCATTCTATTAGGCCAACATCACTCTCATACCAAGCCAGATAAAGATACCACCAAAAAAAGAAAATTACAGACTAATATCCCATATGAGTAGAAATGCAAAAACCCTCAACAAAACACTAGCAAACCAAATACAACAGCAAATCAAAAGAATTATACATCATGATCATGTGAGATTTATCCCAGGTATTCATTTTTATGTTGAACCACCCTTACATAAGTGCAATACAACACATTAACAGAACAAAGGAGAGGAAAAAAACCCAGCACATGATCATCTCAATTGCTGCAGAAAAGGCATCTGAAAAAGTCCAGCACAGCTTCCTGATTAAAAAAAAAAAAAAAACTTAGAAAATTAGGAATATAAAGAAAGTTCTTCAATATGATAAAGGGCATCTATGAAAAACTCACAGATAACATTATACTCAATCATGAAAGACTGGCAGTTCTCCCTCTAAGATCAGGAAAAAGACAAGGATGCTCACTGTCAACACTGTTGTTCAATACTCTATTGAAAATTCTAGTTAGAGTAGTTAGGCAAGAGTTCCTAACTGCTTGTCTAACTGCATAAAAGGCATCCAAACTGGAAATGAAGAAGTAAAACTTTCCCTATTTGGGATGACGTGATCCTATATAAAGAAAATCCTGAAAAACCCAGAACAAAGTTACTGGAACTAATAAATGAATTTGGCCAAGTGGCAGGGTGCAAGAACAACACACAAAAATCAGTAGTTTCTACATCCTAGAAATGAACAACAGGAAGAAGAAATCAAGAAAAAAATTCCATTTACAATAGCAACTAAAAGAATGAAATTCTAAGAATAAATCTAACCAAGGATGTAAAGGACTTGTACACGGAAAACTACAAGACATTGCTAAAAGAAATCAAATAAGACCCAAATAAATGGAAAGACATTCTCTGTTCATGGACTGGAAGACTAAATTTTGCAAAGATGTCAATTCTACCCAAAGCAATTTATAGATTCAATGCAATCCCAATCAAAATTCCAACAGCCTTCTTTGCAGAAATGGAAGGGCCAATCATCAAATTTATATGGATGGGTAAGGGGCCCCAAGTAGGCAAAGCCATCCTGAAAAAGAAGAATGAAGTCGAAGTACTCACACTTCCTGATTTTAAAACTTACTACAAAGCCATAGTAATCAAAACAGCATGGTATTGGCACAATCAACCTTCATATTTATGGCCAACTGATTTTTTTTTAAAAATAAAGATTTATTTATTTATTTAATTCCCCCACACTCATCATTGTCTGCTCTCTGTGTCCATTCGCTGTGTGTTCTTCTGTGTCTGCTTGTCTTCTCTTTAGGTGGCACCAGGAACCGATCCTGGGACCTTCCAGAGTGGGAGAGAGGCACTCAATCTCTTGTGCGACCTCAACTCCCTGGTCTCCTCTGTCCTTATTATCTCTCCTCTGTGTCTCTTTTTGTTGTGTCATCTTGCTGCACCTGCTCTCCACGCGGGCCAACCTGCTTTCACCAGGAGGCCCTGGGAAACATTGGAAAAGAATAGTCTCTTCAACAAATGGTGTTGGGAAAACCAGAAGTCCACGTGAAAAAGAAAGAAGGTGGGCCCCTACCTTACACCATATACAAACATAAACTCAAAATGGATCAAAGACCTAAATGTAAGAGCCAGAACTATAAAACTCCTAGAAGAAAACGTAGAAAAGCATCTTCAGGATCTTGTGTTAGGCAATGATTTGTTAGACTTTACACCCAAAGCACAAGTAACAGAAGAAAAAAAAAACAGTTAAATGGGACTTGATCAAAATTAAAAACTTTTGTGTATTAAAAGACTTTATCATGAAAGTAAAAAAGGCAACGTATTCAATCAGAGAAAAAGCATTTGGAAATTACATATTAGATAATGGTTTAATATCAACAATATATAATGAAATCCTACAACTCAGCAATAAAAAGACAATCCATTTCATGAATAGACAAAAGACTTGAATAAACAAGTTGGAATATTCCAAAGAAAATATACAAATTGTCACAAAGCATATGAAAAGATATTCAACATCACTAGCTATTAGGAAAATGCAAATCAAAACTACAATGAGATACCATTTCACACCACCAGAAATGACGAATATTTTTTAAAAAACACAGAAAATTACAGATGTTGGAGAGAATGCAGAGAAATAGGAACAATCATTCATTGTTGGTGGGAATGAAAAATGGTGCAGCCTCTGTGGAAGATAGCTTGGCAGTTTCTCAAAAAGTTAAGTATAGAATTACCATATGACCCAGCAATTCCATTTCTAGGTATATACCCACAAAAGGTTTGAAAGCAGGGACTCAAAAAGATATTTGCACACCAGTGTTCATAGTGGCATTATTCACAACTGTCAAAAGATGGAAGCAACCTAAGTGTCCATCAACCAATAAATGGATAAACAAAATGTGGTATATACATACAATGGAATATTATTCAGCCTTAAAAAAGGAATCATGTCCTGATACATGCAACAACACAGATGAACCTTGAAGACATCATGGTAAGTGAAAAAAGTCAGACACAAAATAACAAATATTGTATGATCTCTCTGATATGAAATAATAAGAATAAGAAAACTTACAGAGTCAGAATCCAGAATATAGGTTACCAGGGAATGGGCAGGGTAAGAAATAGGTGAGTTAATGCTTAAATTGTATACTTTCCATTTGGTTTGATCATAAAGTTTTGGTAATGGACAGTGGTGATAGCAGCACAACATTGTAAATGTATTAACAGTGCTAAATTTTATATGTGAATGTGGTTAAAAGGGAAAGTTTTAGGTTGTATATATGTTACTAGAACAAAATTTTTAAAAAAAACATAAAAACTGTACAACACAGTGAGCCCTATTGTAAACAACGGACCACAGTTAATAGTACAGTCATGAAAACGTTCTTTCATTAATTGTAACAAATATACCACACTAATTCAAGATGTGAATAATAGGGTGATATATGGAAACTGTATTTTATGCATAATTTTTCTGTAAACCTACCACATCTCTAATAGTAATACTTAAAAACAACAGTATGATCTTAGTTTTGGAGGAAAAAATGTGTATAATATACCTTTAAAAAAGCCTAATCTGGAAAATTTTAAAACATACTGTGAACGTCATTACACCTTAGTGGTGGAATTAGAGTTTGCCTTTATTTTTTTCTTTTACAAACACAATAAAACTACCTAATGCAAAAAGAGAAAAAATCTAGGCTCTAATAATAATATAATAACTACCACTTAAGAGATCTCTAACTATCTGCCTCTTCTATTTTGAATACTTGGTTAAAGGCATTATCTTTAATTTTGACAAAAACTCTGCGAAGTGTGTGTTACCTCCGTATCATAGATGAGGAAACTAAAGTTTCAAGAAGTTAAGTGACTATTCTACATCAAATACATTTTTCTTTTTTTTTTTTATAATTTTGTAAATCTAAATACAAGTTCACGTCACCTACTAATAAAATAGGGTTCCACAAATATGCCCCAACTCAAAGGAACAAATCTCAAAATCTGTAATCTTATTCATACAGCAAACATGCCAACCTCTACCACACATCCTTTCATATAATGCCCTATACTCTTCGTCCCTTCAAAAAAAATGTTCAGTAACTCAAGCCTCATGAAAATTTAGGAGCAGTTTTTAACTATGAGCAATACTGGATTAAAAACAGCATCACTGTCCTCATACAAAGTAGCAGGAGAACAGTGTGTTTTTAAAAAAACAGAAAACAAAACAAAAAAACCAGCATGACATTAAGGCCCTTATAAACCCACAAGCCATCCTCACTTGGAAGAAAAGATAGGCAATAGGGAAACAAAAACAACCATCAGGTATATTTTAATTATCATATTATAATCTATAAGCTTTTCATTTTGAAAATGACAAATTCCTTGTACTAAAAGACATATAATGAAGATGTATAGAATACATTTTCTATTGACATTAGGGAAAAGTGGTAGATAAGAATTTCATAAAAATTTCTACGTTCCCAAAACTCAAACCATTCTAACAATACTTATCCATCTAGGTCAGGAGCTTTTACATCTGACATTGCATCTTGAGCAGAATAAGGAACGCTTATGCATATACAATAAACCCACACCTATTCCCAAAAAGATGCATTTATGGAGCAGGTATAGAATATTATGGACCATGTGTGATTTCTGCAATGTTGATATCCACTGAATATGACAATTCAGAAAGCATCAAAGGTTAATAAGCCCTTAAAAGAAGTGAAGGCTTTTTCACTCCATAGATAAACTTAGCACAAAAGCACATTTTCCTTAGTAATAAAATAAGCTTTGCCCTCAAAGTGTTCATAGTATCTACTAAGGAGGAAAAATACTGAACCAGGTATCAACTTTATATTTATATTTAGAATTTTCAGGAACTTCTGTTAAGTGATTATGAACTGAATATGTGTACATTTCAGACTTTTAAAACTAAAAGATTAATGGGGGTCTGTCTACAATATTTTCTTCATCCACAAATCTCAAAATGAAGATATTACTCTAACCCCATTCATTTAACCTTTTAATTTTATCTTTATACAAAAATGTACATTTTTCAGATGGTGGGAACTTAGGAAAAGAAGTCTATTACACGTATAAACATTCAAAACATAGAACTTAAGTAGTTTTAAGGAACCTGAAAGACCTAGACTAACCTGTCATACAACAGAGCTCCTTTTGAAAAATAAATTTTTGACAAATGATCAGTCCTCTGCGTCAGTTTGAAAATAATTAATGATGAGTTACCAACATCAGAAGGCAATCCATTCCATTATCAGACAAAGCACATAATTAGAAAGTTGTCTTTTGTGTAAAACAAAAACCTGCCTTCCTTTAACTTTCATGCATTGATTTAGCTTTACTTACAGGAACAGAAGAGTGTAAGCATACTCCCACTATTATATGAAGTTTTCAAATATTTAGAGACAGTTAATATTTTTCATTGATCAACTCTTTTCCAAGCTTGACCTGCTGAGTTCCTACAATTTTTCTTCATCTAACCTAATTTCTAAATAGATTATGAATTTATTATGTGCGAACAGGGAAAGAATAAATAATAACCTTTGTTACATAGATGTTAGGTGACCTGCTGGCTTCATTCACTAGCAAAATGATTCACTGCTTTCTCTTTTAACATGCCATCCTTTCTACAATTATTATGCTCCTGAATGATGGTCAGTAGCATTCACAATCTAAGTAGTTCTTTTAGTTGTAAGAGATGATAAATAATTTGCACTGATTTCAAATCTTGGTTTTACAGAGAAGTATTTTTGATTATGAAAGAAAATGTAATTTGCTGATTCACATACAGACTCATTAACTTCATGAATACAGTGCCAACAAATGTCCTATAACAGACCTAGGCTAAAATACCACATTATTTTTCATCTCATATCTTTTAGATAAGATAGAATGAATAGTTAATTAAAAATCACCCCCATAAAAACAATAATTAAAAAAAAACACTCTTAGGACAAAGATAGTCGGTAACAGTGGCTAACTCTGGGTGATACTAATTTATATAATTTATTTTCCTTGCATTTTTCTGTACCTTTTAAATTTCTAAAAATAAATTAGCAACTCCCTCAAATCACCCAAAAGCTAAAAACAATTTATTTCTTACCAAGACCCTTCTGGCTATCATGAGAATCTGAATAGTGCACTTAGATGCTTTTTCATTCATCTGTTATAAAGATTAACAAAGGATTAATGATAGCATTACTATGCTATCAGGGTCCCTTAAGAAGTCAAATGAGTTAGGTATTTCTCTTCCAATTTATATATTAGCAATATATTAGAAATCAGTGTTGATTACTGGTATCAATGATCCCTAAAAATAAAATAGAAGATTTCTCAAATTAATTTTTCCCTTAAGAGAGGCTGGGATTACCATGGCTATATTGCAGAACAAATGGACAGGGGTAGCATTTTTCAGTGGAAAGAACACCAAACTGACAGTCATGAAACCAAAATTTCTTTTGAGACTCACACAATACAAGTGTAATATTTTGAGCAAGTTATTTTATCATTCTAGGTCTTAGTATCCTCATCTATAAAAATTATGGAGACAAGATGCTATTTAATCAAAATCCTTTTCCCTTACAGATTCCTGTGATTCAATGAAATTCCCAAGACATGTAAAATTACCCCAGATAGTACCCTATATTTATTTATTATTTAATGTCTATTTTATAGTAAGAACTTTAAACGTTTCTTGGCAACAAATTAAAAACTACATCTACCACTACCACTAATAAAATATTAATAGGAAGCTAACATTTGAGTACTTGCTATGTACCAGATATTGTTCAACACTTTATATGGATGATATTTAATCCTAACCAAAACTTTCCAAGACAGATATGATTAATATCCTCATTTTACTGATCAGGAAACTGAGACTTACTGAGTCCAAGATCACACAACTCCTAAGTAACAGAGCTGGGCCTAGAACTTGGGCAGTGCAAACTTCAAAGTCCCCAAGGAGTTGTACTGCAAAGGCTGTTTTTAGAATATTTCCTTATACTGTCACAAGGAATTTTAAACTAGTGCATTTCTTTCTTTTAACATAGAAGCCCAAACATGAGTTTTATGAATGTTATTTCTTTTTTATAAGAAATTGTAAAATGTAGAATACATTAACAATATAGAATTATATACATTGTAAATTTCCTGCATGGAGTAAAACATTTTCAATCTTGTTGTAAAGAAGTCCCTAATACTAATTCTGCTAACGAACCAAAAAAGCAATGACCATATTATTGAGTTACCTTGGAACTAAGAGATCTGGCTTAAATCATGAAAAGAAACACAATTTAAGTTGGTACTTCTCTAGAGTGGTGTTAACTTGTGGGCTTCTTTATTAACACTAATACATAACAGTGAATTCTGCAAATCTGCTGAGAAGAATAATTTCCAAATAGTAAAACTCCAGGGTGACTCTAAAGTAGAAATATAATGTAGGCTCGTATGAGAAAATGCTTTGCAGGGTAAAGGGGATTTACACACACACTCATTCTTAAAAAGATTTAACTACCAAAAAATGTCCTGTAAGCATTAGCCTAAATATGGCCCCATAGCTAAAAATACAAACCCCCAGTGCCCCTTAAACCCAGAAAACACAAGATTTCATTCTACAAATATTAGGAACTAGCACAAAAACATCTTTCCCTGTATTTGTGGATCCTGCCTGGTGTGATGTGGTCACTATTCCAACAACAGACCAGAAGACTGTCCCATAAAAAATAATATTATTATTCTGATATAAGACTATTTAAGGATAAGCTATACTATTTTCTAAAAATCAGGTATAAGCTGAAAAGGGACAATATGAAAATACATAAGTCAAGAAATGTTTAAACAGAATAGACTTGTTCACCAAATCCTCAATGCCAGAACTAAAGGACTCTTCTGAAAGTCTGAACAAAATACATATACATAAGAAATAGTACATACATCACATAGTAATGTAAGAATTGGAATTTGGATTTAAATCCATAATATGATATTTATTAAGCCTTATGATCTTGGGCAAGTCACTTGATTTAAGTCTGCATGCTCATATGGAATATGGAAAAACTAATACCTTCTCATGAAGCTATTGTGAGAATTAAATGCAACAACATAAAGTGCTTAACTGTGTTTAGTACATAGCTATCATTTTAATGGGCGCATAATATTATTACAATTATGAAATGATAGTGCACTAAAAGAAAACAGAAATATATAAATACAATATGCAATATGTAAACATTTTATATTTTAATATAACATATAAATTCCAAAGCCATTTGAATTTATGGATAATGGATTAATATAAAGGAGCCATACCATCTAACTCTAGCACTTACATATACATTGAGGGAAAAAGGCCACAGTAAACAAAAAATGTTTTCTGCAGGATGATGCCTCCTCCCCAATACACCTGTACATACTCAAATACTACTAGTGGCTAGCACACTATCTTATTCATTACAAACATATAGTGAATATTCTTGGAATTGCAATAACTTTTTCCTGTTTTGAAATAGCTAAACCTATTATTAGCAAATAATTTTCTTGAATATATTTTAATTATATTGTGCTTTGTCTTTGCCAGGAAAGACAAATAGGAAAATTAATGGAGAAGTGTAAGGAAGGAATACTTACAGTAATATAGGTGAGTAGTTAGAACCCAGACATTGAATTTACAAAACCTGACATTATGTTCCAACCTCTAATTTTATCTAGGGGCTATGAACAAGATTTTTAAACTTTAGCTTAGTTTTCTCCATCTGTAAAGTGGATTTAACAATACCACCAACCTCACCCAAATGCCAATGAGCACACTCAGCAACGAGCTACTAGTTTCTAAATAAAATTCTCCAACAGAAAAAATCAGCACTCTTTGGAGAACTGGGATAATTCCAAAGCTGGGGCAGAGAAAGTATGAGATGAGCCTGGAAATATCTTGTGATGCCAGAAAGGAAGTGCTCAAAAAAATGAAGGGACATGTGTCAAAAGGCATAGAAGCCAATCTGACAGGGCTGCAAGAATCAAAATAGTGGTAGGAATGGACTACAATCCATACTTTTTCGGAGAGATGGAGAAGAGAATGCTCTTACTTTTTATAAAGAGAACTTAACAATTGAGAAACTGGGCAGCCACCATCTTAACCCAATGGTCAAAATTAACATTACCAGTAATCGGACATATGTCATCATGAATGAGCCTACTGATTTGATTCACAGAGGACACCATCACTCTACTGCATGATTACAAAAAATGCGTAACTTGGATTTAATCATTAGTAAGCCATCAGGCAAACCCAAACTGAGGAACATTCTACAAAATACCAGCCAGTACACTTCAAAAGTGCCGTGGCCATGAAAGACAAAGACTGAGCTATTCTAAATTAAAGAAGAAATGACATCTTATTGAAATATGTGATCCTTGACTGGATCCTGAACTAGAAAAAGGACATTCGTGGGACAAATGGTAAAACTTAAATAAGGTCATTTGATAATAATATTGTACCTGTGGTAATGTAATTTCCTCATTTTGCTATGTAAGCTATTAATATTTTGTGAGGCTAGCTGAATGGGGATATGGATATTCTTTGTATGTTTTTCCTATTTTTTTGTAGCTCTAAAATTATTTCAGTAGGAATGAAAGTGTGTGTATGTGTATGCATTGTGTGTCTGCATATGGCTATTAAACTCACAAAATTGCTTTGAGAATCAGATGACATAATGTATGTTAAAGTATGCAGTAATTTCTAGAGAACATATAAATGTTAGCGGCTTTCATTAACATTTCCAACTCAGATCCTAGACACTTCCTCCTCTTTGGAGTACCCGAATATTACCTTCAAGTCTACAGGAAGAACGTGAATTGTGAATTGGTCATGTAGAATTTTGGTCCTAAACCAAGGACATTAAAGGGTGCTTAAATCGCTGAAGGGAAAGAAATTTAAAAACACAGTCTGGGGGCTGACTGGATAGCCCAGTGGATAGGGCGTCGGCATGGGCAGTGGGCGGGCCGGAGCCGCCGTGGGCAGGGCAAAAAAGCTGCCACGGACAGGCAAAAGCCGCCACGGGCAGGGCAGGTCGCCTGCGAATCGAGAGCAGCCAGCCACCCGCGAACTGAAAAGCCGCCCGTGATGGAAGCAGAAGCCGCCCACAAGCGGGGAAAGCCGCGCCTGCGCAGTGACCCAGTCTCGGCGCTTCGCCGCAGCAGGGGGGAAGGGGAGATATGTAATAAAATAAATAAATCTTTAAAAACACAGTCTGAACATTTAAAAACTAATCAATTCCCTCTTCCAGTCACTATGGACCTTTAAAGTAAATTCTAAAACGCTTAAGAACTTTCTGAAAGACATATGAGGACTAGCTTAAAATTACTTTACCATTAATTGTCATTTCTCTTTGAATGACAACTCTAGCGAAAAAATTTCAAGATTAACTGGGTTGGCAAGAGAGGCAATGACAAACTAGCATGTTTATATAATCCCCTCATTGGTTCTACCTTAACTCTATCCATAAAATCTCCAGTTTTTAGTAAAAATAAGTGAAAGGAAAGGGAGAAATAAATATAGTTCAGTAGGTTTGTGACAAGTTATTTGAGGAGCTTGGAACCACAGCCGAGTTATTCACCTAAAATGCCCCCTAGTCTCCCAATCAGAAATCTGGGCTCTTTGGACCATTTATCTGGCTCAGAAGGACACAGCTCATGCTCTTATATGAAAACCTAACCCAACTAATTATCATCTAGTTACAAATTACTGATTTCAAAGTTCTAATGAGTGAAGGAAATGATAAAATAAAAAATTATGGAGTCATACACAGCCTATATATAATACATAAAGTATCATTCAATATATAAATAAAATTTTATTTGACACATAAAAGTACAAATTAAAGGGTAAAGTTACAAAAAGGCTAAGTTTACAATATTCATTTGATCCTTAGCTCTACTTAACAGACACTAAATCTTTTGCCCTACTTACATTATTACTCTGCCATACAAACTTAAAAATGAATCAAAGGCAGTTAAGATTGTAGCATTTAGATCACTAGACTACTGACCTAGAAAGTTAACCATAACATAAAGATGCTTCTTCAAAATGAAGCAATTTTTACTTTCAACAGTTCCCCTCATTCTTGGGAAAATGGTATTTCCCTCTTCAAGTGAATCAATATTTCCAAGTCTTCATTACTAAAGAACCAATCGTTTATTTCTAATATCAATACATTGTGAACTCAAAAGCAAAGATCCATATTTTATTCATCTACATCCACAAAGTCTGTCATCCTAACACCTGGAATCTAGCAAATCTTAAAGATGTTCGTTTCCATACTTTCTCTGGCATATAATAAATGCTCAATAAATGTTTGTTGTAACGCTTTCATTCAGTATCAACATTAATGTCTGTGCCAAACCTAAGAGCAATGAAAAATCCAAGAGACAGACTAAATTTGACTAATGAGAAATGCTGCAACATCCTGATCTCCATCTGTTTGGCTGCTTCTATGGGTCTACCATTCCCATGCACATATTTGATTGATCCTTTTGAGCCCACTGCAGTGAAACATTTAACTACCACTAAAATATGCAGCATGCACATAATGGCTTTGAGTTGTCTGCACAGGTCCTAAGGGCTTTAACATCTGAGGTTTAGGTTATACCTTAGTTTGCCTTACTTTGGCATTATACGGATAATTAGGTTATTATTGGGTCTATAGCTTTATAATTTAACAACTGTTAAGTAAATTCTCACATTATTAATAAAATTTATAATTTTAAAATAATATATTGCCTTTAAAAACCCAGCACTTAAAAGGGTAAACATAATTAATACCAAATAAAACATGGACTGAGCATCTAGCATGTGATAAACAAAGATGATAGCCTTAATAGAGAACTACCTTAAAGGTTAAAAACGTTAATGGAAATATTTCATTCACTTCAAGAGATGTATTTCAAAGGCTTATGTGGAGATCAGTATACATTCAGGTCTACCTGAGTTTTTTTTTTTTTAAACACTTAACACAATTAAAATATTTAATAAAAATAACTTCAAATAGAATTACACAGTGAAATAAAGCATACTAAATTGCTTGTATTTTAATACAGAAAAGAAAAGAAAAAGAATGCAAATGACAGATTATCCTGAAAATAATAATTGTGTAGGAGATAAAGTCAAATTACAAAATATTAGAGCCAAAAGCACTAGAAATCATCTGAGTCATCTCACACACTCTAGCAATGAGGAAACTGAGGTTTACAATGAGAAGTTGCTTTTATAAATAAGAGAGACTACACATTGGGCAATGCTTAATACATAATGACATAAGGATTAAATAACCAACACTCACCATCACAGGCAAATAAAGATAAGAGGTTGATGGGGGCAGGAAAAAAGGGAAAGAAAATATGATTGCATAAATATGAGCATTTGGGAAAAGGCAAATATTCAGCAGTTAAGAGGCTGGACTCAAGCCAGACCTGACCAACTTTGAATCCCACCTCTGTCACTTGCTAGCTTAACCGTGTCACATATCTTATAAACCAACTATTTCACTCCCAATTATTTGCTTTGAGAGAATACCTCTATGGTATTGATATTGCTTTTTCTTATGCCAGGCAGTAGGATGTTTGCCTCATTATTTGTCATAACTTATATATACGTTACATATATTCTTTTGTACAATATGAAATATTTCAAAATCATTAACGTTAAAAAAATTCTGCGTCTGGTTTCTTAGAGGGTAAAGTTTTGATGCCTCAACTATGCTTTTAGCATGCATATATCAGGAGCATAAACAAGAATGCTCATAGCAGGAATGATAACAAATACCTGGAAACAACTCAAATGCCCTTAGACAAGAGAATTTCTGAATTGTGGTAACTTCACACAATAGAATATTAATGGTCACGCAAATAAAATAAAAAATTATAAAGGCAAAAGGATAAGTCTTAGTAACACATTATTGAATAAAAATATTTTAAAAATCACATCCCAGAAGTAAAGGTATAAGTAAATATACTCCTTTTATAAAGTTTGAAAACAATGAATCATTGTTTAGGCATACTACATGTAATAAAAGCTTTTTGTTTTTAAAAGGGAAGGGAATGGTAAACAGTAATTCAGGATAGTTACCTCTGAGGAAAAGTCAATTAAAAACCATATTACAAGCCATAAACAGATGATAGTCATAAAATGTGCTATAGTAAAAGCCAAATAGCATCAGCTTCTCAACCAGAGACTGGAAGAACTTTCAGAGGCAATAAATTAAAAGCTAGTCTCGAGAATATATTTTCCTTTTCTACAATTCCTTTATAGTCTGATGATTTCAAAGCAGGCAAGAATCCCTCCCCAACTTAGATGAAAAGGTTACTATTTCAAGAGAGGAACTTAAAAACTTTTGAAGCAAACTAGAATAAGAGACTAAGGCCAGAGCCAAATGTATAATGGCAAACATTCAGTACTTATTGTTTCACCAAACACTGCTTTAACATTTGAACCTACGAAAATGCTATAAATATCTTACCTTCATTAGCGTAAAGCAGAAAGGAAAGTATGTCAAATAAGGGACTATCAATAAAATTATGTATCTTTAAAAATAATGGGTACTGTCTAATGAATTCTCATTTATCATACCCTGACCACTGAAAAATGTTGGGGAGCATCCCACCCCATCCCCGCCATGATCAACATCCTTGTGGATTGTTTTGTTGCAAATAGGATTTTTAAAAGGCATCTTCCCCTCCATCTAATACATCACTCAAATTTTCATAGACTGATTTTTAATTCTCAAGATGTTTTCAAACTTCTACAAAGATACAGAATATTCTACAGATGCTTAAAATGAGTGTATATATATATGGCTAAATTTTATCATACACAGCATAACTATGTAGATATTTCATATAACTGCCCAATATACAGGTTATATAACTTTTCATTTAACTAATAATTCTCATACCAATCCCATTTAGCATCCAAAGCAGACCCAGACATTTCAATTCTAAGACCTATGTTCATTTTCCCTCAGCTTTCTTGCTCTCCTCTCAAACTTTTCTATCTGCCTTCTGCTTTACCTCCCTTTTATTTATTCCCCTGCTTTAGAATTACCTCCTTTTCTTCCATAAACAAATAAAAATCCATACATAAACAAACCCATTTATATAAAATTTTCATGCCAAAGTTACTTCTGGATAGGAAAAGATTACTGTCTTTGTGAGCACAGATGCTGGGACACTAAAAGATATGCCCTAAGTCACATAAGTAAATAGCAAAGCGGGGACTAGAATTAGAGTTCCCTTTTCTTTATACAAAGCGTTGCAGATTTTCCTATAGAGTACCAACTAGCATAGCTGTATTAGTTAACTGTCTTTAAAAATTTTCCAGAAATTATCTAGGAATTAACAAATTTTAAACTTAGGATCCCTTCTATATATTTCTTGCCTTTACAATATCTTTGACACAAGTAAGTACACAAAATAAAAATTATTTTATGGATATTTCCCCTCATCTTCCAAGTTTTCTACACTGTGGTTGTATTGGTTTAGTACTTTACTTCAAAATGTTTATATTAACCCTTGTTGGATATTTTTGTTTGAATGTCATTGGATATAAATATGCAAACATCTGGTGGTTAAAAACCTTTCTGAAAGCTTCTAATAATTAAAAATGCAATACTCACATGAATCTTTGAGATAATTTACTAGACTTCAAAATAACTATATGTATATATAAGTATGTATATACACATACATATAAAGGTTACTTTGGGCTGCAGTCCCTTATCCTTAAGGGCACTTCAGTGAAGAAATCTGAGAAGCAATGACCCAACGGGTATAAGACATATATAATCTAGCTACAGCAATTTAAATCTAAAATCCCTTTCAATCCTCACAACTCTACCTTGATATCTACTACCCTGAGGATCCTCTACCTTTCAGTATTATCTATCTCCATGGAATATTAAACTGAACATAAAAGTAAATCTTGGGAAGCAGATGTGGCTCAACTACTTGTATGCCCACCTACTACATGGGTGGTCCCAGGTTTGGATCCTGGTTTCTCCTAAAAGAAGACAAGCAGATGCTACCTCCTGCCCCAGCGAGCCAGACTCTGCCCCTGCCTCAACAAGCAGAGGCCACAAGCCAGCAGAAGCCACAGCCCACAGGGAGCAGATGTGGTTCAGGCTGTTGGGCACTCGCCTCTCTTGCGGAAGGTCCCGGGTTCAGTTCCCTGTGCCTCCTGGAGAAGGCAAGCAGACAATGAGCAGACAGATGAGTGAACCATCTAGGGGAAGGGGGGGATAAAGAAAAATAAAGTATATAAAATAAATCTTAAAAGAAAAAGAAATCTTTAATACCAACAAGGAAGTACATCCTTAAAGGAGGACAATGTCCCAAATATTGCACAGTAGTTTTATATCAGGAGGTTTTTTTTTTTTTTTTAACTCCAATAGGTCTTGGCAAGAATTATGTTTTCATATGGAGAATACAAAAATTAGTCTGGTGCTGAATGCACAAAGTCTGTGATTATACCAAATACCACTGATTGTATACTTCAGATGAACTGTATGGTTTATGAATACCTTTCAGTACTATTGATAATAAAATGAAAAAAATAAAATAAAATAAAATAATAAAGGAAAGAGTTATGTTGTGGAGATGACAAATGAAAAAAATAGTCTACGTCATGCACTGTATGACTAAGTTGTTGTATGAAAGGTTATGTATACATATGCATGTATGTCCGCTGAGTAAAAAGGTAAAATGTATGTTTGTCAAAAATTCTAAAATCCAGGAGCAGATGTGGCTCAAGTAGTTGAGAACCCACCTCCCACATGGGAGGTCCTGAGTTCAGTTCCCCGTGCCTCCTGAAAAAAACAAACAAACAAAAAAAAAAAACATAAACAAGCAAAACAAATGAGAGAACCAACTCAGGGAAGCCAATGTGGCTCAGTGGTTGAGCGCCAGCTTCCCATAGACAAGATCCCGGGTTCAATCCCTGGCCCCTGCCCACCCGCCACCCCCCAAAATCTATTGTTTTAGAACACAGGCTTTGGAGTCAAAAAAACTTTGACTAGTAATGTAATTCTTCTCAAGTTATTTGACTTTTCTAAGCCTCCGTTTCCTAATCTTTGTAAATGGGGTTAGGGACAGTACCAACACCTAAAATGGTTGTAATGAAGACCAAATCCACAAAATAATTTTAAGCCAATGCTGGTAATCACTTAAATATTAGCTGCCACTTAATTACGTAGTATGGGCTATATAAAACTCAAATAGTAAAGAACAAAAAATGGAACCTAAGAAATTTAATAATGAATTCCATTATAAATAATCTATGATAGAAAAAATTGGGAATTTTTGGAAGCAATTCATATTCATAATTTTAAAAAATGCTTACACTCTGACAGTTATACCATTCTTGTAAATTTATCTTAAGAAAACAAATGAACTGAGGAAAACAGCTATATGCAAAAGATGCTCATTACAATGTTACTTGTAACAAAAAGCTGGAAATCAAAAGTGTTCAGTAAGATAATACATATGCAAATGTATGGTACAACTTGAAATTATAGGCATTAAAATTATAGTTACTAAAAACTATGATTAGCATAGAAATTCTTTATGTTAAGTAGAAATAAATAATAAATATTTGCATGTACATTGTTAAAACAAAGAAAAATACAGATGTTTGGAACCAGAGAAAAATGAAAGTTGTTTCAAGTTTTTAGTTGATTTTTTCTTTCTTCAATTTAATTATTGTTCTTTTCAATTTAATTATTTCCCAAAGCAAAGGCAGTCAAAAGGATTCAGCTCAGTTAGCCAGTAATTATAAGTCAAACGACTCTTTTTATTTGATGTATGTTGGGGCCTAGTCCACATTATACAAGTTCAAAATCAACAGTAAGAGAGTCAATATAACATCAGATAAATTCTTCTTTCTTCACTTAGAAATTGATTCCTCTCTCCTAAAGTATGAAGACTAGGAAAACTGAGAAGTCACTAAGGTAACTAGAGGTTAGCTTCCCTTGCACATTCATCATGTCACCCTTACCTTTACAAGGACTTTAACACAGATTTGAAAAATTTTCTAATTTGCCATATTTGTTAAAGTTATTTGTTATTATGTTCCTAAATTCTAAATTAAGTTTAGTTTTTCAGATCAAATAAATATTTTTATATGATTATAAAAAGTCCCAGATTCTGATTAAGGATCAAGAAGATCCTGATTCATAGATAACTTCAAATTCATTGCTAATTCAATTTCAGTAATTATGTATAATATCTGAAAGCTCCTTCATTCAATTCTAAGAATGATGGCTTTTTTCCATTGAAAATGAGGAAAAGAGATATCAAATATGCTTATACTTCCAAAATGTGCTAAGGTATTTTTAAAAAATGGCTTTAATAATAGGCTCTAGAAATACAGCCCTTTTATAATTAAATCAAATGAACCAAATTCACAAACTAAACAAACTGAAAAACTGGAACTAGGTCTTTACTTTAGTGTCTTGCCCAACAATGGTTTTATATCAACCTTCAGTCTTTGTCCTGAACAAGGAAAAAATATTCATAATATAGATTTATATTAATTTTCTACTTGCTGGAATTTTTAGATTTTACATTTTTCTGATGAGCTTCTTTAACATTAAAACTGAAATACAATTTTCCACCAGGGCAATAATCCTACTTTTTAAAAAGCAACTCCTCCTTCAGGCTAAATAAATATGGGCACTGATTATTTCATGAACATAGTTCTTCTGAAGAACTAAAAGTTTTTCTTTTAAACAAATCAATTTTATTGATACATATTAATAAAGCACAAATCCACCCAAAGTGTACAACCAATGATATTTTGTTTTGTTTTTAAAGTTCTTTTTAATATTCTCATCTCTAATTTAAAAAAATGTTATTGGGGGATGGGAAAGCAACATTTATCTTAACATCCCTCTGAAGTAGGAACAGATGGAGAATTAAGTGCAGAGGTTGTGATTTACCAGCTTTAATGCTACAGTCAGCAGCAACCCCAGGATTCTGTTAATTCTGTGAACACTAGATTATTTGTAGAAATGTAATGAGTAAATTTTGCTTTGAGAGGGCCTCTCTAACCACATTAAGATTGGAGTACTCGAAGATTACAAAAATTTCCAACTGTCAAAGATAATTTACTTAGATAAAAGCCTGCAGTATCATTTAACATCTTGGTCAAATCCAAATCTGGATAATTTGTTGATTTCACATGTCTAACTTCCCTCTACTTCCTAATTCCCAACATTACTCATACCTGATTTTTACATGATATCCTATCATTTCCAATACTTTCAACTCTCCCAACTAAGCCCTTCCCTTATTCACCTCCCTTTGATACTCTCCTTTTCAACCTCCAATCCAAAAATCCTCTTCAAATGCAGAGGCCAGCAGCAGCATTTATATTCCCACTCTAAGTCACTCATCCCAGTCACGTTAAAGACCTTGGCACTGACTCAGGATTTCTCGCCACCAACTCCTGATTTACCATCCCAGTAATTTGAGCCTCCATATTGACATTTTTTTTAAACATCCTAGCAGACACTAGCTCCTCTACTCCATCAACCTTCATTTCTCTTTCTGCTTTAATTTCTCCTCAGATGTCACTACTCTGTAGCCCAAATTCTGTGATCAAAATCTAGTTATCGGGGCCGACTGGATAGCCCAGTGGATAGGGCGTCGGCATACC